>JADDOH010013771.1:0-85454 GCA_016648135.1 Agrypnia vestita
ATATATATATTTAAGGTTTTTTAATTTTTCAAAATATATCATTTATGTTCATATATATATATAATAAATCACATTGATTATTTTTAAAGTCAATCATTTTGGTTGCCATTGTGCCTTTGTGAGGACGAGTGCACAATACATACTTCTTTAAAAAATTATAATGTATAAATTATAAAAGAAACAATCCTCGAATAAGGGAGTAGAGATTGACAGGGAGTCATTGAAATGGAGAATATTTTAGAGAACTTTTTTTTTGGAGAACTTTTTAATATTTTGAATATCTATTATTATTGAATTTTTTTCAATAAAAAAGTGGTGTATACAAAGTTAATTTCTATAAATTATTTCTAAATTAGAACCTTAGCGTTGATGCAATGAAATAATCAAGATAAACTATCCACGTTCTGGTGAGAGATGTCTTCCTCCAATTTTTTGGACAAATCGCCCGCAGGGCACCTGGTTAAACTATTAATATCTAGAAAAATGAGGAAGTGGCAGATGAACTGACCAGATCAAAGACACTACAGGTTATCCTGTTGGAATGGCTATCCGCTCTGTGGGCTGGAGAAAACCGATTGGAAAAAAGTTATCTAACATAAATTATTCACTTCTTCTTCAAATAAAGCAAAATTATTTTGTGGTGACATAATTATAATTTATATAAAACTAGCTGTTCATACCCGGCGTTGCACGCGTTAAGGATTAAGTTTAAAATATATTGTGAGGGTAAACAAAAGTTAGATTCGAACGGTATAGATTTGCATGGAAAATATATTAGAGGGAGGGGATAGGGTAAAAGAATAGGGGAGAAATGTCGCATATATTACCCGCCAAATCCTTAAGAATTAGTTTCCAAATTTTCAGTCCGATCGATCGAACGGTACAGATTTTCATCGAAAGTATATGAGGGGAAGGGAAGGAGTAAAATAATAGGGGGAAAATATCGCCTATGTTACTCGCCGAGTCCTAAAGAATAAGTTTCCAAATTTTGAGTCCGATCGGTCAAGCGGTACAGGTTTGCATCGAAAATATATCTGAGGAAGGGGAAGGGGTATGAAAATAGAGGGGAAATGTTACCTTTGTTACCCGCCGGGTCCCAAAGCATAAGTATGCCAAATTTGAATCGAATCGGATAAACGGTGTGGATTTGTATTGAGAACAGACAGACAGACAGACAGTCAGACATTGAGTTTTATAGGTACGGATAACATTGTAAACACCACTTTTTTATTGAAATAAATTCAACTTGTTTCGAAGCCAAAGGCTTCTTCGTCAGAATAACAAAAATAAAATTTAAAAATCGAAATATAGATAATCAAAATATTAAAAAAGATATATATGGAAAATGAATAATATAAAGTATCTATTTAACATGAAAATGAATTTAAAAGATAACTATTTGCAAACAGGACCTGATTATTTATAACATTCAATTTACTATTAACACTCTTTCTTATTTCCAAAATTTCTAATTTATCTATCTGTGATTCTGTATAATTTGTACGTTAAATTTGTAAACCCTTATTAATATCAAAAGAATGATCCATAGATAAACGATGGTTAGAAAATTCAGAATAATTATTACTATTTAAACACCTTAAATGTTCCTTAACTCTAATTCCAAAATTTCTACACGTTTTTCCTATATAAAAATAATCACAATCATTACAAATCAATTTACAAACACCCGATTTTTTTTTTTAATTATCCTTATCTTTATTATTTAATATGTATTTTTTTTATTTATTATTAGTATAAAAAGCTGGTTATTGTTATCCTGACGAAGAAGCCATTGGCTTCGAAACATGTTGAATTTATTTCAATAAAAAAGTGGTGTTTACAAAGTTATTTTATTCATATATAAAATTTCAATGCTGTTTTTAATTTTAAATATGTCTCATATCTCTAAAAAGTGGTTTACAAATTATTGTTACCAAGGCATGTCAAGTGTTTTTCTATTCTAATATTTAAACTACGTGTCGTTTTGCCTATATAAAACGATGATCTTTTATTATTGAATTCTTATTTGGATGGTATTGCTGGTGCGGGGTCAAGAATTAATTACCAGAGAATGATCGCGCACCGCAGATATTTAAGAAGAAATAATTATAACATTGTTTTTTAGGTCGATAAATATGACGCGGCGTATTTGTGCAGTGGATTATTCCGTTTTCTCTGGACCGCTGAATACTCTGGCTCATATAAATTTTCCTGTTTATTTATCAGCTATCACTGGGCCCTGGGCTACTTCATTTACAGCGAACGAAAATTATGATCTTTGTACTGAAATTTTCAGAAAATAATTTTAATATTAAAACAATTAAAATGTTTTTTCGTTAAAAAGTAAAAGTATATTAGTTGAATCAAAGGTATTCATCCGTTATAGCGTGCCTTCTATATGTAATATTTCCTTCTTGAACATATCGTTACTATACATATACATTATTACATATACTTATGACCTGATAAATTTTTGGCATACACCTTGCCATACTAATGGTTTTTGTGCTAACAAGCACGAATCCTACTCATCTAATTCAACGTGTTCTATTAATACTTTTCTCGTTACTTTTTATGTTATATTTCCGCAATAAGCAGTTTGCTTTCACTTATGTTTTCCATTACATTCATAACGGCATTTCTCAATATTTCTCTCCCACTTTAGGATTATTTTTTTTTTATATATATATTTGAAAAAATACATTAACATTCGGTTTTTCCTTCAGCTTACATATTATAAAATATCCTCTAATATTCCAATATTCAATATATTTTATGTAAAGTGTATTTATTTGTCGATTCACGTCTAACATACGACTTCATATTATATTCTTAATTAAGGTGATAAATGTAGATAATTCCATGAAAATCGGAAATGAACCAAGATCAGCTCCTATCATTATCCGTCATTTTATCTTTCTGGTCATGAGAAAATCTTTTTCTGAGCTGA
The DNA here is from genome assembly GCA_016648135.1 of Agrypnia vestita. Taxonomy (NCBI): domain Eukaryota; kingdom Metazoa; phylum Arthropoda; class Insecta; order Trichoptera; family Phryganeidae; genus Agrypnia; species Agrypnia vestita. The sequence goes on from JADDOH010013771.1 coordinate 2,951, forward strand.
AAAAAGTTACTTTGACGAAAAATGGATATTCATAATAAGCTGTGCAAACTGCACGATGTCAAAGCTCGCAATTCAAGAGTTTGAATAAACGTATGAATTCTGCAATATAAAAGATAAATAATATTATATACAAGTTAGTAGAAATCTTCTTTCGTTATACGTTTCTTTCCGAGAATACGAGTACATTCACATTGAGGCCAAAATTTCATCAAGAAAACAATTATTATTAGGTACCTATGTATCGTGGATGTGTGTCATCATCATCGCCATTCTCATCCCCTATTCTAGGAGAGTAGAGATCCCGAAATCTCAACTACATGCTTCCGCCGTCCTGTGTCTTGGGTTATTTCAATAGGTACAAAATAAAATCGGCCTACATTAAAAACTTCTTCCAGTTTATCCCAATTTAGGGTTAAGTCATCAACCACGTATTTGAAATCGACATAATATCTTCTTCCTAAGCAATCATTTCTCCAGTGTTTGCAGGACAAGTGGAGATATTTTTATGGGAGGTAGGGTCCCAAGTCAAGGTTTTTTATCATATTAATACACGATATCTTTAATATTTTATGTTTTAAGATAAATTTCCTAAAAATATAAATGATATTACCGGTCAAATGATAACTAAATTGTTATCTTGTACAGGGTGAAATTAACTTTTTACTGTCTTGCGGGGTATTGCTTAGACACGCCACGTGTCACATAACTTAAGAATATTATTGTATAGAATATTTTATTTTTAAAAGTTGAAAAATAGCGTAACATTTTGCGTGTACTCTTTTTAGTAGCTAAAAGTTGGGTAATAACGTTTCAAATAAAAATAACGTAGTAAAAGCTAAATATATTAGTAAACATCAAATAAAAAAGATATATTTTATCAAACTATGAAAAAATGTTTAAAGAAAGTCTAAAAGCACTTTAATTCTCTATAAAATATAAGGCAATGATTTTCAAATTTATATTTTTGTAAAAGGTTTCACAGTTGTTAATATCCATATTGTTAGGAAAGGAATTAATAATTAATATTCACTCGTACTAACGTGTAAGTGCGGACGGGTATTAATACCTTTTACGTAAACTTTTTATTAATAGCAAACATGGTAATAAAAATCGATCACTTCCTTTAAGTAAGGCAGAAAAAGGTGTAAGGGAGATCTCAAATTAGGTACTATTGTACAGCGATAAAATGATACGCGTATTATCGGCGCCCGTGCACTAACCGCTAGGAATTGTGTTGACGCGAATGATGGAATTGTATTACGGGGTTCGGCATAAAATGTATTTTGGCAATCTATCTGTATTTCGTACTATTGCAACAATACGTAATGTTAAAAAAGTGTAAGATAAGCTAAGTAAAATTATTTATGTTTAGGAAATCGAGGAACTCCAGTTGCAATATGATGCTGTATGGGTTCACTAGTAGGCATTTTCGACTATAACTATTATTTTTCATGGTATAAATATTTAGTGACGATGCCCAATAATACCTAAAATTTATTTAAAAAATATTCAGCTGCTTTTGAGATATCGATAATTGTAGGATAAAAAACCTCGTAAGTGACATTTTGTACATAAATGGTAAAATTTTTTAGCATATCATCATTTCTAATCTAATCTAATCATTTAGCATACATATTAATAGCCAATCAATTAATAGTCAACGAATAGCCATCGATATGGAAAATTCAGAAGGGTTTTTTTCGCGAAACCTTGGTTTCTTTACGCAGTACGTTGATTAGCCCGCGGAAGTACGCGACAAAAATGTGTTAACTTTATATTTATCTGACCTAACAGTCAGATACTCGTTTAGCAAGTTAGACCTATTTTTTGTGTAAAGTATGAATGTATTTTATAACATGCATGTGACATACAACTATTTATAAACTGTCGTACATTTTTTCACGAAACAAGGCGCAAAGGTTCCGAATCCCTGCGTTGAAATAAAAGATAAACTCCTTTTCACAAATTAAAATTTAAGCGTGTTGAACAAATACCTCCGGTCCGCCTATAAATTATCGCCGATATCTATACGAATAAGGCAGTGCTTAAGCAAAGCCTATTAATTATATGAAATCAAACATTTGCAGTTCATCAGATACCGCAGCATGCCTTTGGGAAGTAAACGGTTCTCCACACGGATTATTATTTCTATCATATTCAATGATTATATGACAATATACATTTTTTACACATTTATTAAAACTAAGTAGGTGAGGGCGACCATATCATATAGGGGAAGCTTTTAAAAAAATTTATATAATACCTATATTCTCTTTTGTTTTATATAATATTTTTAATGTGTGTACCTGCTTTTATATGGAATGTGTGGGATTGCACGAACCTCCCCACATTCTGGAATAAAGTTATATTTATTTATTTATTTATTTATTATATATTGTATTACTACGATAAAAAATATATTGATGGTTGATACTGAACCTCAAAATACAAGTATAGTATTTTTGTTTGCTCTAACGGTAAAACACTGCCCTAGTTATCAAGGTGTCGTGTCGGGACTGCAAGCGTCGTCCTGGGAAACCACCAAGTTAGAATTATTTTCTTAACATAAACGCTTGGCTTTGTTCGAAAATATGTTATAAGATTTTTCTGTGACGTATACACCATGTGCGCCACCTTTTTTAATATGATACCCAATTATGTAAATATATATACAAATTAAATAATTGATTTTTTTTACAAAATACTATTTTCTACAAAATAAATAAGCCCTATTCACTGAAATATGATAATAATTATCCCGGAGTAAGGAATAAGTATTTCGTTTGAGAGAAAAAATACTTTACAATATAAAATTTTAATAATAATAATATAATACAATAAGTAATTGTGACATTTGTAATGTATAAATATAGAGTAATCAATCGGGTACAGAAAAAGAAAAACGAAAAAATGTGATGAGTATTAAAAATACAATGTTTTCGAGCTCACTGCTCACAAGTATATGGGAATATTTGTGTGCTGTGTGTTTTGTCACTGCTTGCAATCATAATTCATTAACTAACATTGTAATATAGTATGTTTATATTATAATAATATTATAGTATGATATAGTAGTAATAAAGTAGCTTATTGGTCTTGTGGTTAGGGCTCTCGCCTCGTGATCGAAAGCTCGCGGGTTCGAATCTCACTCCAGACCAGCAAGTTTGTCCTATTTTCAGAGCACAAGCATTTAGCTTAGCTTAAAAATAGTAATAATATTGATATGAATGTATTCCGTATTCGCGTCACTATTAAAAAAAATAAGAGTAAGCAAAAATCTCCACTACAAAAAAATTATACAAACCTATTTTATTTGAAGTACAAACTTCAATTACAGAAACAAAATTTTAATATTTCATAAACACAAACCACACAGTCAAAGGCGTTCAGTGACTCAAATCCCAAACGAAAATATTAAAACAATTTTAGCAAATTCCATGGCCTCACTTTTTCTCACAAGACGTTCCGACAAAAGGAGCCGCGCTCGGCGACGCTGCCGTTTGAAGCCGTGTGTATTCCCACACCCTTTTGGAAAAAATCCAGCGAGACTAAATTCGATTTAAATTTGAAATTTTCGCCCGTAAATAATTTAAAATAATGCGTTAACAAATAATATTAGCCGGGCGCTATGTAGGTGTGTAGTTCCTTCCTCGTCATTTTTTGCGTGTTCCGTTTATGGATGCGACAGGGATCTTCAATGAAAGTCTGCAGATATGTGAAATAATTAAGAGATGTCAATTTACTACATTGAACGTTTTAACACAGTTATATATGTAAATAGAGTACGAGCTGCATACTCTTCATGCGTAATTAGTGACTGTAGAAAAAGAGATTTGAGACTTTTATAATAGTTTCGCGTTGAATGTATTCTCGCGCTATTGTAATCCTATGCAATGAATGCATGTTGAGCCGAACGTTATTAAATTTATAAATTTAGGTAGCCTTTGATAGCTAGGCAATATAGAGTGAATTATACACAACCCTCGAAATCTAAATTTTTATTTCGAAATTTATGTTTCGAGAAAAGAGTTTGTCTCGCCTGATGCACACTTCAAAATAATTAATCCAAGATCAAACAATTTCTGTGGGTCTTGGAATTCTCCCTTTTCTGCCCTTCCCATAAAAATGTAACCTACAGCCGCGCCGGGCTCTGATTCCGAAGTCGAACTAATGAGTGTGTAATTTAATAAAGTCTCAAGGGTGGCGGTCATCCCCGGCGGTCCCTTTCTGTTTACTCAAGGGGCTGATTGCTGGGGACCTTCGAGTCAAGGTCAATTGGATCTTAATATTTGTTCCGTTACAGAAATAATTCCCTTTTTCTTAAGGGTAGTCAAATAATAATGAACCGTTTCTATTTACGACTCGGGTGTCTGTCGTAAATTTTATGGCTAACTAACATTGAAGTTTAAATAAATATGATATATTATGCGCAATTAAACCCATCAGGTCTTCAGTGTTGTATATTTGGTTTTGTTATTATATTTTTATAAATTACCGCTTTAATTTTCAGCTAATTAAAAACTACTGAATCGTAATGAAAAAAAGTGTGAAATAGTATTAATTTTTTTTTGTTTAAAATAATTTAAGATTATTATATCATTTTTATATAATCATATCATTTTTACATAATCAGAAATTACTAACAGTGAAGGAATCGGTTTCGCTGATTTCTTGCTGATTGGTTCTACGGGTGGCTGTAGATGCCACATCACATTGGTACATAAATACATCACTTATGGAATGGGAATTGGGAATAGAATTATAAAGAAACAAATAAATATTTTTGAAAAATAACATAATTTGACCATAATAATAGGCGCGAGAAAAAGTAGCACGAAGTATTCAATGTTTAAATAAATAAGCGTGAATAATTCTAGCAATTTCGTTTTTTGACTGGCACGTGAGGCCTACATAAATATAGCTTTGAAAGTCTGTTACTTTTTCAATTACTATGATAATTATGATATGCAAGTCTATGCCGGACCATCCACATTATTATTATTATTATTATTATTATTATTATTATTATTATATATTATTATTATTATTATATTATTATTACAAAAATAGAATGTGGGCCTGTCTTAAAACATTCCATGTATTTATTTTTTAGAATCTAGTTCATAGAATTCAGTTTTTATGTAAAAATATGAGTAAGCAGAGCGATTAATGAAATATATTTATCTAAAAAATATATGTATTTTATATCTTGTTTCTTTCACACATTCGTAATATATAGTTTTGAAAAATAACTATTCTTTAATATAAAATAAATGAATACATTTAATAATGCAATAAGTAATAACAGATCACCTGATTGTACGCAGTGAGCAGGAGGTTAATGATGTGTAGGGTGCGGGTTCGGTTCCCAGTTGTATCCCCTTCCTAACCAAACAGACACTGACATATTACGCGGTGATAAAGAATCATTATACGGTATAAAGCAGCCAGTGTACAAACAATATCGCATACTGGGTGCCACAATCTGAATTGTACTTTAATATTTATAATGATTTTAAAAGTGTTTACAAAATAATGTGTTCAATTACGATTATTGGATGAATGTGGTGTACTATTCTTTCCACGAGATCAATTTGTATATTTATACGTATTAATTTATGTATTACATACCTAGTTATTTCAATGCATACAAACATATAGTAATATTAAATACACGGACCATTTTGCACCATTTAAAGCTTTCGCTAATTAAACGTAACATAGTAGTACATACCTACTGGTGAAGTAAAAAAGAAAAGTCAAAATATGTCAAATAATGAAACAAGAATTTTTGGTCAGTGTAATATGCATATAAACCATAATTACTATTATATAGAGTAAAATTTGTGTGAAATATTCAGTATTTGTAAAAAGTATTCAAAATCTTTAAAATTCTACTTAGTATGTGTAACTCATTATAGCTTCATTTTTAATTTAATAATCTACAGTAATATTTGTAGATAATCGTTTTATGTAAACCATTTTGTTTGTATTACATTTTATATTAGCTAAAAATGTATACAAAAACACGACAATACTATAAATAATTGACTTTTTGAAATGTAATATAAACAATACTATTTTTTCACGTCACACGATACAAATGGTAGGTACCAGTACAAACACCTCTAGGGAGATGAAGGAATGTGTCAATTATATGAAATAAAATTTGATATCAGTGAAGCGAAACAATGCAAGTTTATATGGGAAATTGTACCCGGTGGCCATCATTACTCTGACCCTTCGGAGCTCGCATCCTCTTTTAACCCTCTGATTGCCATTTTTATTGTGGTGCATCATTCATCCAGTATACCCCCAGTTCACGGAACATGGTACATGCAACAATAACAATACTTGTTTATTTTCCCTCTAAAATACGTGAGATGCAATCGACAATGAGGGGTCATTAAGAGTGGATATTGCTACAATTCTAGAGATAATTTAAAACATCTGTCAATGATTAATTCATGGGAAAAGTTTTTAAAATTATTTTACAATATTACGAAAATAATATTATTATTTTTAATGCATTGTATTTATCCCTTTGGGACATTTTTACCATGTAATAAAGGACAAATATAAAAATTAAACTTAAACCATTTTATTTTAACATTATTTTACATTTTATTTGAAATGTCTATAATGAATGTTTTTCATTAATTTCTGCTATCCTTTTCAAATCGACTGCTTAGTGTAAATTCTTATTTTATTGTCAAAATAAGTTTATACACTATCAAAAGTAATAATTCATTTAAAGAATTTACCGCTGAAACCACTAAATGCACGAATTTATAGATTTTTTGTACTTACCTAGCAACTGTATGTATCTACGTTTGATTTTGAAATGAAAATCTCTCTGGTGTATATTTTAATTCAATTCTCAAATATTTGCAGGCTCATGGAGTTGATAAAATCAAAACTGAGTAATTTAAATAAAAATACGCTAAATATTTACGGATAGTGGAGTCTGACAAGTTAAAAAACAATTATGATATTTCAGTACGACCGACAACAACTGCCTACTCACCGACGGCTGATAATTAAAGAGTAGGTTCAAAAACTCTTTCGATAACTGATTTCATCACTTTTAAAAAAAATTTAATACGGAAACTATGCTTAACACTGTTGCGGTTAAGATGGTGACATGATTTTAAATTTTTAAATTTTATTTGTTGGTAGGTAATTTTCGCTTGAAATATTGACGGCGTTATATTTTGCCAACGGTGCGCGCGGTGTGTTATTGTTAATTTATTTCTGTCCCTCAATAATTATATAATTGGTAACAAAATTACGTTTAATTTTTAACAAAGTATATTTTTAATCATTTGGTGTCGTAAAATGTTATTTTTTTCATTTGATAATCTAATTTTTATCTCAGATTTATTAAGAGCGTCTACCGCATTTCAACAAAGAGTTTCCGGCGTTCGCGCCAGTTTGATTCCCTGCGATTAATCCCACATTGTGAACTATGCTTTTATTACCTCTGTCTGTTCACAAATAACCGTTATTTATTATTTGACAAAAAACTGAATGCAAATAACAAACACACATCAGACAGATGAACATGCTATCGCCAAATGTGCGGACGGATTCCGTTGCGTGGGTGGAAGTACTATGAAGGGCCTCCTTTCAGTATTTCTATCAATAATTCCTTTGTGATCGTCCCAATCTACCGTTTGTTGGTTTTGAGAGTCCTAACGGTAACCAAAGACATGAGGTAGATCTCATTTAAACTAGAGTTTCGCTTTCAAACTTGGAGCACAACGCGCGAACTCCCGCGGCGCCCGCGCACTGTCATTCTGGCCATCTAGTTTATATTCCAAACGTATTTATATTATTAATATGCGACTATGCACAAAAGTTTTTAAATACTTAAGTCATGAAATGATATAAGTATTGTTTTATTTTTATAGCTACATTCAAAGATATTAAGTAAAGACTTACGACACAATTGCGCCAAAAAAGAAAAAAAAAGTTGCTAAAATGGAAACATCTTCAACCGAACAATGCAATTTTAATAAAAAAAATTCAGGATATTCCACTTGCACACTTTTTAAGAATTTCAATACATATTTAAATTATTATTAAACATAAAATTACTAAATAATAATACTTAGGGTAGTCCGTTTACATCAATTGCCGACAATGCAGTGTTTCGTACATTTTACAGTGGAAAATACAATAATTCCAATAAATGTAATATGACTCCAAAATGGTTGATATTATATTCAGAATGAAAAATTACGAGTATTCAATGACTTAGCAACATTATTTATTTTCAATTAATTTCTTTTATTATAATTTTTAAGGTGTGCCAATCTGAAACACCCGCAATAACCAAGAATTAACAATATCCAAGTGTCATCATATTTTCTGTTGATTCAGCGAGGACTATAAAATTAAGTAAAATATTATTTTACAAGTACTTCGAGAAATGAATACAATCTTTAACGGCTTCCTGTGTAGGTATTCCCAATATATATTTTGTTAATTTTTATTGTAAAAAATTTGTGAAATTATCGCTTTTGCGTGAGTAAAGTTAAATAAATAAGAAAGCCTAGCATTTCTTTCCTACCATAAATATTTTATTACTTATACAGCTATGCACTGTCTTGCATACATTTGCTTTACTACATAGATGGCTCAAATTACTCCTTCGAATACCATATTTTTTTTTTTTTTTTACGTATTATTTATTAATCGAAGAGAATTGCGGTAGTGATGTAATGCAGAGTTTTTTTTAAGAGAGATGTAAACATAGAATAGGTTTCGCATCAATATTTTTACCATTTTCTAAATAAACTAAATCCTTGTGCTATGAGAATAGGTTCGTTTGAGCCTCTTTCTATGTTTCCTAGAATGGGGCTCAAACCATAACCACAATAGATCACTAGGCCAGCGTCATGACTATTACACTAACAAGCTATTCAAATTAGTATTCTCAGTTCTTAAATATCCATACGCCGTTTCCCCGCGGGTCCGTCATAAAAGTAGATAGATAAAAATGACTGTTGGTAAAAATAAACAAAGAAAAAATTTAAGGACACAATATTGTTTAAAATTTCTAATCGCAAATTAACTACTACATTAAATACATGAAATATTTAAAAAACTGATAAATTTCTCGAACATGTATATTAAATAATTAAATTATGTACATTTTTGATGAAATTCAAAATAAATTAAATTTTAATAAATATTATTAAGTTCTGCAAGCTAAGTTAAGTTTCGGCTTGCCAGGCCATTATCAAACAGTTGATTCTGTCACATTAAAAATAACGCTTAACTTGCGAAACTTAATAATACTATTTATTAAATTTTAATTCATATTAAAATTCTAATAAAAATAAACATGTAGTTTTACAAATTATAAACAAAAACCAAAAATAATAAAAAAACATGAATCAATCAATGTCTCACAGAGACGAAATTATATTTTTATGGGAATATATACAATTTCCAAAATTTAATAGATATGGTATTCTATCACGGGTGGATATGGCGAACGTTACATTGTGTAAAGTGATCTCTAAAGCCAGCCGTACGATAGGTCGTAAGCCCTATGAACACCCAAAGACTTCATTCCATACCTACTTTCCCATAAAAATATAATTTCGTCTCTGTGAGACATCTATATTATATTGAGTGATTAATGATGTCCCTGTGACAAAAAACCAATATTGTTCTGAAGAATTTGGACAAATTCAACAATATTCTGGAAAAAACCTTAATTAATTATATCACCCATTCATATATATTTTTCTACCTTAAGGGGTTACGTGTAGTCAGAGGCGCAAAGAAATAAACATTTAAAAAATTTCTTTTTGAACGGTTTTTTAATGATTTGATTCAATACATAATACCGACGTTTTACACTATATTTTAAGTAACTATACCGAAAATTTCAAATAAAATTATTAATACTGGACTACGATAGAATCTCGATTCTTGACCCCTGTTTTGCAAGTAGTGCCTCGCGGTGTCCATCAGTGCTTCTTAGTAGTTTATCTAAATTTAATAAAACAAAAAGAAATTAGTAGTTCAATAGTTTCAATAGATGCTTTTTTATTTTTTTCAAATTTAGCAAAATGGCGATTGTTGAAAGCTTAATTATGAATTTTGAGGGAAAAGTTAAAGTAAAAAAAAATCCTTCGATTAAGCACAAGTTTTTAATGCCTAAAATATGATGTTTAAATTTCATTTAAATCTGTCGAGTGGTTTTTAAAATATCGTGGACACCGTTTTTGAAAACGTTATTTTGAGCAAAACGCGTTTAAAGTTTTATGCATAAATAATTAATACAAATACAATTTAAAAAATTACTTACGTAGAGTGGTCTATTTCTGGTACATATAATACATCTTCTGCCGATGTGTAAGCCTCCAAGATGTCGATTTTTTTTTATCTACATCCCATTTTGCCTTCTCGAGTGACCTGGTTTGGACGTTGGTCAGCAATCTTTATGCGCTCTATATCGAGTTTTTCAGCATGCCGGTGTGCATTAGGTCCATAATTTAATCCTATGCATTGGCAATCATTAATATTCCTTGCATACCTTCATGACGTCTCATTATAAATTATTGAAAATGATTATAATACACGCACAACTACCTACCTATCGACTGCTGGGTTTCACTGCCACTGAAGTACTAACACTAAATCAAATCTCAGTTAGCCTAAAGGGTCTTATGTCTAAAAATAGAAGTATAAAAGAAATTTCGTACAATAATGTACAATAAGAATAATCTTATTGTACATTATTGTAATATACAATACAATATACAATACATAATACAATAAGAATAATCTTAGAATTAATCAGGTAAAAACCGCGTTCCGTAGCAGTCGCCCCGTTTGTCAGCCCGGCCGGCTTTAGTACCGACCTCGTGGCGGCAGCAGAGGGCCGTACAGTTATCGTTGGATATCTTTAAAACTAATAACCGGGTCGAGTTGATATTTTCACACAATATATTTGAAACATTTTTCTTTAAGAAAATACCAAAAAAAATCGATTTTTTAAAAATCCTGACTACACGTAACCCCTTAATAAATTATATCACCCATTCGTATATATTTTTCTGTTTCACTCCTCTTCGCGTACAAATTGATTGATGTGTTGGTGTTTTATCTCTGTCGTCTGAATTAATTTCATAATTACCTAGGTGGTATTTAGTTTTGTTTTGTGGGGAAATTACTTCCTCTTTGATGTCTGTAAAGTAGTAAATACTTGTAACAAGATTCTTTTTTAATGTATTAGACGTAAACCCGTGAAAAATGACGGGACATAATGATTGACCTGTCACTAGGGTGCCCGGGCCTCATTAGCTGCTAGTCATTATCAGTGTTGTTGTTGTAATTCCAGCGAGTTACGGACATACAGACTTTGTTGATTTAGAGATTGTTTATTTCACCCCCACCCACGATCCCGCTATAAAATCGTTATGCACTCTTCTAAAACGCTTTTTCACCCGCAGTTTCGTGGCACATTTCATCGGGAGGGCATCCAACTAAAATATTTCATCTTTAAAAAATTCACTCGTAATATTTGAATTACGTAACACTTTATTCATAATCGATATAAGTTACCGTAATGATAATTCAACTTTTTGCAAAAAATAAGTTAGATGTATTGAAAAAAATTGCAAATCTCCATAATTATTGATACATTAGGCCATGTTCACTTGAACATTTTTGACTCATTTAAGAACATTAGGTAATAGCAAAAACTTTACAGGTGGATTCCTGCCTTGATAATGAGTCGAAAATGTTCAAGCTACTATGGCCTAATATACCTATTACAATGGAGATACGCTATATCAATGTTTACATTTTTGATGTTACAACAACACAACGACCAAACAACAAAAATCGTCGGTCTCATGACACACAAGGTATATCTGTTTTTTAAATATATAGTTTATACGTTCATGAAGGTTTAACCAAAAATTCATTATTTTAATCTAATATTAATTTTTTTCATCTAAATTAATATCAAATAAAATTGAATGATTTTGGGTTGTGGTAAAAGTATTTTTTTGTATGTTAAGTGTAGGCATTTTTAAAGTGTGGGTATTTTTAAATCTCGTAGATCGAAAATCGCTTCTTGTATTTAATAAATTTTTAATTTTTAAAATTTACATAATTGATTTTTTTTTTGGTACCTTCAATTCTTTATATAGTTGGGCACTTGGGTAGACATTTTTGTCTTTAGAATTACTTTAATTATCATTATTTTAATTATAATTGTTACTAAAAATACGCAGGTACCTAATGGAAATAGTTCCTTTAATTCGGCGTAACGGGGACTCGGGGTCACTTTTACATCTGCCCCTGCACCTGCATCGGCAGAACCTGCGCCGGGAGAAAATGGAAGCAGATTCCAAAATAATTGGTCCGATCATTTCATTCATTACCGAGAGACAAAATCCTAGAGTTACTATCCGATCAAGGTCGGAGTCAATTTATTATACCTATTAATATATTCATTTACTATTTAGCTATTAATTACAAAAAAAATACAGGTACAGGGTGATTTTTCAAGAGGTGTATAACTAGTTGTAGAAATAAAACATTAAAATCGTGGTAGGTAATGACCATAGCTTTTATGTAAAGACAATTTTATGCCATTAGTGTTAAAATATGATAACGATACCACACGATTTCGAAATAAATTTGCATAATGTGCAAGCGTTGTTCCGGTAAGCGTACTCGTGGTGAAATGCAAAACAAACTGAATACAAATCAGCTTTCATTTGTCAAATTGGCTGTCTCTGGAAAAAATGTTGTCAATACAAAAAATAAACATCTGAAAAAACACGTCATATTTAAACAGGAATGACATAAAATTATCTTTCCAATAAAACCAATTTCCAATCACCACGATTTTTATGAGTTTTATTTAATTTTAAAGTTATATACCTCTAAAAAACACATTTTACAATTAAGTTATTGACAACCAAAATGATTTATATAAAATAATCAATTTTTTTGTTATATATTTTCTAAAGGTACGAATTTTATACGTTCACAAATGGCGGACCATGTTAAATTTTGTACGGAATGACGTGAAAATATAAGCTTTTTCAATGTGAAACACTTTTACAAAAAAAACGGTTACAAAACAAAAACTTTGACATTTTTTTGTCACGAGACATGAATATAACTCTCAAACATCGCACGCGTGAGGGTTCCCTTTACAGTTCACCAGGAAGGAAAAAATTAAATTGTATTTAGTTTGTTTTTGTCATTTTTAAAATATCACTTGTCAGAAAACTCTTGTTTACCATTGCACTTTACATAGGTAGGTACTAGGTGTGCTTTTTTTTTTAATTCAAATATTATGTATGTTTTATTTAATTTACCATCATGTTTATTTTTGTCATTATTTAACGTACAAAATAAAATATTTCGTCTCCATGGTAACGGTATAACATAGGTACCTACTCGTTTGGTCACTTTTTCGTCAACTATTTTTTGGGTGCACGCGAGTTAAGTTGTTTACATATCAATAATAATAATTGTTAAATTAGTAACAATTATTTATTAATTTTCAATAATAGTCTATAGTTCAGAATACAAACGTATCACAAATTTTATGAAAGAAAAAATTTTCATGGTGTAATAAAGTGTCCTGATTACATAAAAATTTTCCGTTGGCTAGTTTAAAAGCGGTTATTTTAAGTTTAAAAATGATACATTTTTGACACTTCACGCCATAGATGCCCATATAAAATACATGTTTTTGCTGTTTTATTCATAGAAATTGACAAATCACGTTTATCATAAGTGGACCCATTCATTATCAAACATGTCAACTATACGATCCTGCATTACGCCGGCGCGGCGCGGTGGCTTGCCATGCAATATGATGAATGCCACGCATTAGCTAAGAAAAAATCATTGTGTATTTGAATTTGGAGATTATTGTTCCCAAGAGCTTATCTCCGTTTTTAACACAAAAATTGGCATTTTCCCATCGGATACGTCATCCAGACATATCTCCGTTTTTAACAAAAAAATGGCCTTTTCCCTACCGGATACGTCATCCAGACTTATTTCCGTTTTTAACACAAAATTGGCGTTTTCCCACCGGATACGTCATCCAGACTTATTTCCGTTTTTAACACAAAATTGGCCTTTTCCCAACCGGATACGTCATCCTTTGTTTTTATTAATAAATGATTAATATAATAATTCATTTTTAAAAATTATCCATTGTCCATGTTTTGTATATATATTTATTTTTTATAATCTATGGTGAATGATTATTCAAAAATCAAAAAATTTTCTATGGTTTCTTGTTTTATTAAATGTGCATTTATGGCGTGAAGTGTCAAAAATGTATCATTTTCAAACTTAAAATAACTGCTTTTAAACCAGCTAACGGAAAAATTTGACCTCTATTTATGTAATCAGGACCCTATACTACACCAGGAAAATTTTTTCTTTCATCTAATTTGTGATATGTTTGTATTCCGAACTTATTTCCAATAATAATTGTTCTATTAGTAATTTAGTTCCATTTTTTAACACACGCTTCTCTTGAAATCATCACGCGTGTTCTGGGCGTAATCTACGCATACTTGCACCGGTATAACTTGTCGATACACATAACATTATTTTCCAATTTATGTATAGATATAGGTATAGAAGCATTCAGTAAAACATAATGAATTATATTATTGTATGAATGTTTAATATTAATGGGTACTAACTTACATAAATACATATAAATAAAATACGGAGAAAAATAAGTATGTATAGTATTGTATTTATGTATGGTCTTTGTGCGTAATTTGTAGAACTCCATATTTATTTTTTAGCGAAATTTTAAATAAATTCAATTTTAATAATTATTATTAATGAAATTTAAAATGAATTAAATTTAAATAAATGTTATTATTAAGTTTTGCGGGTTAACTATTTTTAGTGTGACAACTGTTTCGGCTTAAAATTTTATAAATAAATCGATTATACGTGGTATATCCACTGTTTGATAATGGCCTTACAAGCCTTAATTTTATTTAATAACAATTTTGAGATCATAGTTTTGAAAACGTAATGACACCAGCTACTGGATAGGAAGTTACGGACAAACGTTCGAAATAATTATTATGGTGGATTATCATTATTGAGTGACGACCGATATTGACAGATAAAACGTCAAACTCCCTATTTATCTTGACGTTTCGAGAAGCTGGTTTCCGGGTGTTTATTTAACATGGAAGAAGATTGAATCATAAATATATTATCCGAGGATAGGTTTTATATACTGGTGTGTACCTATAAATATAAAATATATAAATGAATACGAAAATATATAAACACAAAAATATTACGAAACACGAAAACTGTTTTACAGTGCATAAGAATATTATTTTATGTACGCTAATAATATTATTTGATTAAATTACATTGTATGGATAGTTTTATGTAAAATATTTTTACGATAGCTATAAAGCTACCATGAAATCGGTAGGTACTGTTAACCTTTAACTCGAGTACACATGCGGCGAAAGTACACAGGGAATAAACTTTAAAAAAAGACACGATTGACGCTGGCAATTGATTGGCACTTATTTAACCGAAACACGTCCAATAAAATTTAGTGCTTTTTATAATTTAAGAGAGATGATTATTTTTGATCTGAAAACTTTTCAAGTTGTGATTGAATTAATACAATATAATTAAAATATTTTCATTATTAACACAATGTGCCATGTTAGACGTGAAGCATAATTTACTGATTTTTTTTGATTACAAATAAAATGTATTTAAATTATTTTTTTATGATTTCGACGCACTTTTTAAAAAGTCAAGATTCCAGATAAATGAAATAAACTTTTATAAATGAAAGAGGTTTGTATGTTTACATTAGTTTGAATATCAATGTAAAACATGATTAAAATATCATAAATAATTAACCAAATATAATTACCTGTCTTTCCCAAATAATATTGCAAATAATGATGTTTTTAAAAAATTAGAAATAAAAACACATTAAACAGTGTAAGTTTCATTCGTATGCGAAATTAATCTTGAACAGCATTTTGTCAAAAGTCATTTTCAAATGAGATGACGGATCAGGCTGACCGAAATGTGGTTTTAGAGTCTCTTCGTTGACCTCTTGCAATACTTAGTAAATAATTCTATCGAAGTTTAGGTATCTAATTTTAAGTTATATTAAAAAATATATAAAATAATGAACATTTATCGTCAGGCTAATGTCAATACTCACTATTTAAAAACAAAAACCATACAACCATCGAAATTCTTTTGACGTATGTATTGACAAGTGATTTGATGACTTCAGACCGATAAATTGCTTGCCAAAATATGAACAAATCTTAGAAGTTATAGTGAAAAAACAATTAGTTGCATATCTGGAAGATAAAAGTATACTTATTAATCAACAATCAGGATTTAGAGACAAACACTACAGCGAAACAGCCATTAATTATGTAATAAATGAATGGAAGATGCATAAAGACAAGAAAAATAAAATTTTAGCTGTCTTCTTAGATTCAAAACGTCATTTGAGACGATAGACAGAGATAAAAATTTAAAAAAACTTTAGGTATTGGAATTAATGGAACCGAAAAGAGATGGTTCGTTAACTATTTAACTCGTCGAAAACAAATAACAAATTATGAAGATACCTTTCCAGTGTACAACTAATTGAAAAAGGTATCCCATAAAGATCAGTGTTGGGTCACATATTATTTATCATTTATATGAATGACATAACAAAATATCTTGAGAATTGTGAGAAAAATTATTTGCAGACGATACATTAATATACATAGCTGGAAATAATACTGATGAATGTGTACAGAGGTGTGCAGATTATTAGACTCTTTTTGTTATTATAAATTTGCATGTTTTTCATCTTAACAGGTAGTTTTAACATCCGTTTTATAAATTATTCATTTAAATTTTTTATTTAATTAGAGCAATATTAACCATGTTTTGAGATTTATTTTGACAATGTAATTATTATTGAAAAATGTCACAACTTTCAGTGCTGCCCGTGTAAGTTAAGTACGTTGAGTTTGCAGGGTATTTTTTTCGATTTCATAGGTTTGTGTAGAATAATATTGTAATAATTTACTTAATTATCTACTGTGGAAGATATTTCACGCATTTTTAATGTATTTAAATAACCCTGTACTAGTGATGTAACGAATGTCATTTCTTGAGCATTCGCGAATGCGAATGCTCAAGAAATGACATTCGTTACATCACGAAAAAAAGCTAAAGCTGGCACGAAAAAAAGCTAAAGCTAAAGCTGGCTAAAGTTAGGCTTTTATTGCATGAAATTAATGACTCACAAAGAACAATAGTCAATAAATTGAATATATTACAGAAATCTGTTAGTAAAATTCATCAGTCGCTGCAATATAATTTCCTGACTGGGAACAACCGAGTGAGAAAATGTGGTGCTGAGTTAATTTTGACCCCCAGATCCAAGAGAAAACTGGTAACTATGTCGCTGAAGAATGAGAAATGAGGAAACCTACTTCTAAAGACCTGAGTGACCAAATGAAGGTAAAAGGAGTAAATGTAAGCGCAAGTTCCGTCAGAAGAACCCTGGTTAAAGAAGGGATGCCTGAACGGCGGCCAAGGAAAAAGGCAAAAATCACACCAAGAATTGCAAAACAAAGGTTTTTTTTGGCCAAAAGAGTCAAAAATATTTCAGTAATTGATTGGGAGAAGGTTTATATGAAGCTACCTCAGAAATAAATCTTTATTTTCAGATTAGAGGGTCACGAAAGGGCCAATCAGAGGTTCAATATTCCTAGACAAAAAAAAAACTTTTTTTTTTGGGTGTTATATTTTACTTTTAATTCATGATGATGAAACCAAAATGCATGACATTGTTACATGTATGTTTCAGTGATGATTAGAGTTTTCAAGTGTCGGATGAATGCAGCTAGTACGTTCGCAGACGAAGAGGGGAAGAGTTCAAGGTTGAGTGTGTGGCGCAATCTGTACAATATCCCATATCGGTTATGGTGTGGAGTATGTTCTCTTTCCATGGACCAAGTTGCCTTTACATTTTGAAAGGTACCATGTGAAAATAGCGATATATAAAAGCCCTGGAAAACTGAATGCTTCTGCAATATCATGAGTGGTTTCCAGATGGTGATGGAACATTCATGCCAAAGATATCCACATATAACCTCAAGATATACAAATTCCAACGCTTTCAATACCTGGAAATAGCCCTGATATGAACCCTATCGAAAATCTACGGTCGATTGTGAAGAAAGAATTGAAGAATAAAAAGATAACCATCAAGCAAAATCTCATCGAAGAACTTATTCAAGTATGGTATCACAGCCGAGAAATAAAAAACAGTTGCAAAAATTTGGTGCACAGCATGCCACTAGAATTAAATTTCTTCTAAAAATCAAAGGAATGTTCACCAAATACTAGACATAAGCTATTAATGTAATTACAGTAATTATATGTCATTAAAGTTTGAAAACTAAGAAAAAATTATTTGAGTCAAATAATCTGCACACGTCTGTATATAAAATTAAAATTGAACTAGAATGCATAGCTATAGGGTTAAATAGTAAATAATTAAAGTTAAACGTCTCAAAAGCAAATACATGATTATTAACTAACTACGTTTCCCCGCAGGGGTAGGCAGAGAGGATAGAGCGCCATAATCTTCTGTCCTGACATACAACTTTCGCTTCATATACATTCATACATCTTCGCATGCAAGCTCGACGATTGTTGAGGCTTCTAACAGATGATTATTGGTAATGAAAAAAGTAAAAATAAAGTACACGATTATTGGTAAAGAAAAAAGTAAAAATTATTCATTGCGAATAAATAATGAAGAATACACTGAAGAGGTGAAAGTAATAAAATATTTAGGAGCGACGATTGATAATAAATTAAAAATCGACAAACATATTTTAGTGATTACAAAGAAAATGGCCAAAAAAGTTGGTTTTTAAGGCAGAATAAGAAAGAAGCTTAATCTAAAAACTTTACATTTAGTATATAATTCCATTGTGACTCCGCATATTAATTACTGTTCAACAATACTATTTTAGGGAAATAAAACTGATAAGGAAAAAAATCTAATAATTCAAAATAGAGCCATGAGAGCTATCTTAAGATGTATCAAAGAATTAGCGTTATGGTAAAGCAACTAAAGGTTATGACAATTAGGCAACAAATTATACAAAATGTCCTAGTCTTGATACATTAATTAAAAACCGATTAGTTCCAATATACATGTATAAAAATATGAAATACAATTTCGAGGTCCACACTTATCCTACGAGAAGTAGGGAGGATTTTAGGCTTCCACAAACGAAACTGGCAGGAACACAAAATAGTTAGTACTATAAAGGTCTTAAATTGTTCAATGAACTGCCAGCAAATGTGAAGGAAGTAAATAGTCTCACTTCTTTTCGTAGGTTAAGTACAAAATTTAAGGAAAAGTACGTTTAATGTATGATCATGTTATATTGTTTCATGTTTTTTTTTTAAATTTCTTTACTTTGTGCCAGATGTGAAAATGTGTTTCTATGATTATTTATGTTGATTTATGATGACATATTTTGAGAATATTTATGTTTAAGTGTTATGTTAATTTATGTTTTAATTACTAGATGTAAAAATGTGTTCTTTTTACAACTAAATAAAAAATACACAAAGAATAAAAAAAAATTAAATCGTATTCGATTTCGAAAGAACCTTTTAGTGCTACTAGTTTTAAATGCTTACAAGTCCGATGGTAGAATCTAATTAAGATTTTCGGGACGTTAAAATACAAGTCGGAGCGAAAAGCGATCAGCGACTTCATCTGAAATCAATTTCAGACACTTTTACAACCCTCTAAAGCGAATTTTTAAATTACATATAATTGCGAGCCTTCCTATGGCCCAAATTCCCTTCCCTTTATTTGCTTATTCTCGCACGTACTGTATTTAACACCTGGTCGTATAATCTGGTTCTGGACACCACTTAAGGATGTTTCGAAATGAGTCTTGGATCCCACACATGTTTACCGACAAAGGGCTTAAGCTAATTACTCAATTTGAATTTGTAAATAATAATATGAATATAGACCACAAAAAAAGTGGACAGATGACATTGTCCAGCTTGTGGTTCGAAGATGGCAACAAATAGCCCAAGATAGAAAACATTGGATGGTTTTAGAAGAAGCGTATGTCCAGCAGTGGAACAATTGTGGCTGGGAAGAAGAATGTTTAAAAATTAATTTTGTAGCTATATGAATATAACGTCAGGAGTCTAATGGGCCTACCACACGCACACGTATCACTACACTTTTGCATGCGCATGCCGGCTTGTAAACGGAGCACCGTGTACAAAACACCAACTACACGCACTTTGTATACGGAACACCGTACGTGTAGTTGATGTTTTGTACACGGTGCAACCGGCATACGCATGCAAAAGTGAGGTGATACTTGAGCGTGTGTTAAGCCTATAAATAAATGAACCCATTTTTGAAAGATATAAAAGGAAAGAAGATATGGCACCGTTCAAATTGTACCGATGACACCAAGGCTTTTCAAACTTTTTCAGTTAAGATTTTTCATTTTATCTTAATAAAAAATTCGAGACACCCATTTTTTCTTCTTATTTAACCACTAGCGCCACGTGCGAGGTATTGCTCGTGATTGAAGAGAAAAGGGAAAGAGTTAATGGGTAGGAGGGTAGGAGTTGTATAGTTTTGCGCAGGCACTAAAAAGTGACGTAATATGAAAATTCTTGAAAAAGAATCGAATGTCCGAGGGGTGGGGTGGAACTCGTAGTTTTATTATAGTATAATAGCAATGTTTAACACATTCAATATTATACACAATTAAATGAGTGAGGTGATTGGGAAGGAAAGTAGGAGAGATGCCTATATTTTGCTCTTAAAAACGCAAATTTGGACCACATGTTGTTTTATGTAGAAACACTACTTTAATTTGGTACGCCCTATTAAACTCATTGTCATAGAAAATATTCTCTGAAAAAAACAAACCTACTGGAGTTATGCACTTATATTGCAATATTTTATACTGACGGTGAATAAATAATTATATTTGGTAAAAAATAATATTAATTTTAACATAAACCCTGGGCCACCCTATAAAGACTTTCGTACGCGTTTCCCATATAAATAGCTTCGTCTCTTTAATTTATCTTAATTAATATTTTTCCGTCTGTGGACAAAGTCCAGTACTTGTGTTCTCATTTTGTATGTGTTTTGTACACGTACAAAAATGTTGTTAAAAATATAAATATGTTGGTCTATAAAAGGCTTTAAAAATTGAAAATAATAATTTTCAGGCATATTATACAGGTTTATACGTATGCTAACTAATTCGGAAGAATATCATATATACTTATGTGTTAAACAGAATATTGCCTAATATTACATATTTGGTTTATTTAGAATTATTTAAATTTAAAATTTGCTGAAAGGTGGTATACGTACCAACATTGTCAGGTAATGATGGTATAATTATCGTGAAAATAAAATTCTCTCAAATGAGGGTCCACACACGCGACTTCCTACAAAGGGAAGAATTTTGCTACACAAGAGTGCTCGTTCAATGAGCGCAGATAAGCGATAAGTTGCATTGCCTAAAGGGCCATCGTGCTCATCAACTCGTTACTAATATAGCCATGTGGTGAAAAGTATTTAAATTGCTCACGATGTTTTCCCGTTGCGTTTAAAAATAAGGTATATATCACTTATTTAAATAATTATTTAATTTGTTTCTTCTGAGAACACAGTTACTGGATTTTGTCCGCAGAGGGATAATCATTAAGATAAATTATAAAAGAGAATTAAATAAAAATATATATTAAGGTAAAATATAGGTATAACAGCGGCAAAATTTGTATATACTTTGTCAGTCCCTTCAAATATTTGAAAGAATACTGATAACATATTATTTACAACTTTCAAAAAATTAATAATGTGTGGATATTATTAAGGTGGAATTGGTGAAAGTCACATTGTGTAAAGTGATCACTTAAGCCAGTTCACACAGGTCATAAGCCTTGTGGCCCAATAAAGACTTCTGCATACATTTCTCATATAAATAGCTTCGTATCTATAAGACATATTTTTTTTTTTTTAATAAATTTATTTGGTAAAATGTACAAACTTAAGACTATTCAATATAATTTAATTAATACACAATTATATTACACGCTTACCCACTTTTAAATGAGAATTTATTCGCGTGTTTAAAAGTGGGGGCATTGTCATACATGTATATATCTATTATTAATGAAATCGTTAGTGTAAGACATTAGATTAAATAAGTAAGATATAGAAAAAGAAACATTAGATTAAGTTATAAAAATTAAGACATTAAATTAAGTAAGTAAGATATAAACAATACAAGAATACAAACATATGAGATATTAGAATAAGTAGATAAGGTATACACAAGGATACAATAAATTAAGTTATAAAAATTAATAATTAAGAAGGTATAATAACAGTTAAAAGTATATATGGATTGTTTTTGATAAGATTTTTTCATTGCGTTATTGTGATGGTTTTTTGTAGAAGATTTTTCAATTTAGTCTTGAATTTTCTATAATTTTTTTCCGTCTTCATTTCATTGGGAAGAGTATTAAAGAATGATATTCCTTGATAAGAGAAATGTTGGGCTGTGCTAGTATTAGATTTAGGTATCAAAATATTTCCAGCTGATCTCGGTAATATAACTCTATATAATTTATCTGAATTAGTAATTGGTTAATATACCAAAATAAAGAAAAAAAAAATAATGTTCATACCTTTATAAGTAGTTCTTAAAAATTTTATTAATGAACATTTGAACACACGTGTTACTAACATACCATCTTGAAATGAGAGAGAATAGAAAATTACACTTTTCCATTCTCACGCATAAATCTAGCCTCAAAAATTCTAATTATATTTTCTGCACACGCAGTCATCAAAAAAAATGCAAAAGTCCAGAGATTACAATATAATTTACGATTATTACCACTACAAAGGTAAAGCTTAGTCTGCGATTTCTATATATAGTACTCAAATACAATTGTATTGTAAACAACTTGTGTCTTCACTTTCTCTTCTGCTATAACATATTATATCTTCTATAACACAATGTCAAATACATATATCTTCTTTCATCTATTCACCCCTGGGTTTGATAAATTTATGATATGGTATTTTTTGATATTTTTTCTTCTTCTTGTTCTTAGTGTTTGTCCGGTCATCGAACTAAGCAATCGTGTTGGTGATTTTTATTTTCCTTGAAGTATTTAGAATCTTTTTTTTTAATTTGAAATGTACATAGACTTATTATCTTAATATTATCTAAGGGAATACCAATTCTTTTATAATTTGACAGAACGTGCTCTTCCATGTTCTGAGAAATAGAGCATCCCATACATAAAATACATTTTTATATCACGCATTGTATCGATGACCTCTTCAACATTGGTTTTACCGAATTTAAAAGAATGCTTTAGATTACATGTACTAAATCAACTTTGACCAATCACTCACTATATCTAATCTTCTTCTCCTCTACCTCTAACCTGATTCCTACCTCTTCAGCCTTTTACTCCTATTAATTAACTCATTTCTTGAAATAATTTTTTTTTCACATTCAATCACTTATTATTCAGTCTTAACATTGTTTGTTGCTTGCCACTATTCATTAATTAATTTAAAATAATTTATTTAAAAATATCTTATCTAACTTTGTTCTTAACATCTGTGAATCTTTTTATTGGTCTATGAATTGAATACTATGCTTTTACATTATAATGTTTAAAAAACTGTTAAGATTCCTTAATAAAAATAAATAAATAAATATTTTTCATGTATAATTTGAATCTAGTGTGACATTAGATTGAGGCGATTTCAAAAATAGATATCAAAGGCGTATTATAAGTTTTATATTTCTTAATCTATATTTATAACAAACAAGTATGCCCGGGATCCTGATTACCGGGATCCTCATTTACGTCAATTCCATTAGGATAGGTATCAGAGGGTGAGATTACGCGGGTTTCATTGTTTCGCCTGTATTTTTCCTTATGATTGAGGAAAGGATCTACAAGGAATCTCTCGATGTCAATTCTGTATTCATGTATTCTTAGTTTTTAGTGCGTTTATCTCTCGGTCGGTCCAGTGCCTCCAGATTCTTCCACGTTGCCAACCACCCCGGACTTCCCCATGTTATCAATCAATGCCTGACAATTTTCCAAATTATGATGTGCCTGTTGAAAATACTCAGACTACAGCGATCATTCAGATTGTGTTTAGGGTTCTAGAGTATAACTAAAAAAAACGATGGCATTCAATATAACACACAATTATATTGTAAGATTGTGGGTCAGTCAAGGGAAGGCAAGAGGATATTATATACCTATTTTTTCAAGGGTTTGGAAAAGTAATATTGCAAAAGTTGGCTTAAATCGGATAAACGGTGAAAGATATTTATAAAACACACAGACATACATTCAATTATATACACCTGGTATATATTTATAAAATGCAAGTGAATTTTCCAGTCATGTGATACTATGTCGTTGTTCATACAATTTGTCGGCGAAACACAAGTGACAGAGTGCTCACGTACAAGCTTATCTCACAAATTAGCGACATTCTTCTTAATTGTCTCATCGCATTGCAACTCGGTATAGTTGCACATTATATGGGTATTTTATATAATGAGGCATAAATAATTAATATAATTTGTTGTACCTACAATATTTTAAAAAAGCATATTGATAATATTTTGAAACGAATGTCCGAACAGAGTCTTATAATAAATGGTACCCACCTAATATTTTTGTACCTTCATTAAACGCTCGCTTCGTTCGTATTTTAAAAAAGTTATTTCTGAAACACTGATTTTATTTTGAAAGTGTTGCCTTTGTTACCCACCGACCAACCGGACTCAAAATTTGGAAACTTATTCTTTAGGACTCGGCGGGTAACATAGACAACATTTCCCCAATATTCTCTTACCCCTTCCCCTCCTCCTGATATATTTTCGAAGCAAATCTGTACCATTTGACCGATCGGACTCAAAATTTGGAATTTTATTCTTTATGACTCGGCGGGGAGCATAGCTGATATTTCCCTCCTATTATTTTACCCCTTCCCCTCTCCTTGACATATTTTCGAGGCAAATCTCTACCGTTTGACCGATCGGACTCAAAATTTGGAATCTTATTCTTATAGTCTCGGTGGGTAACATGTGCGACATTTTCCCTCTATTCTTTTAACCCTTCTCCTAACCTGATATATTTTTGATGCAATTCTGTACCATTTGACCCATCGGACACAAAATTTGTAAACTTATTCTTAAGGACCCGGCGGGTAATATATGTGACATTTCCTCCCAATTATTTTACCCCTTCCATTACCACTGATATATTTTGAATGCAAATCTGACCGAGCGGACTAACATTTTGGAAACTTATTCTTTAGGACCTGGTGGTGACATTTCCCCCCCTATTCTTTTACCCTTTCCCCTTCCCCTGATATATTTTCGATGCAAATATATACTGTTCGAATCGAAACTTAGTTTACCCTCACAAATTTATTTTAAACTTAACTTAACCCTTAACCCGTGCAACGCCGGGTATGAACAGCTTGTCTACTATAAAATCATAAAGCTAATAAAAATTAATCATAAAAATAATATATAACTAGTCGTGCACTCGTGAAAAATCATGGGACATAACTATGAAATTAATATAAATGTCAAGACCGTGTTTGGTGGCGTAACCCATGCGTGCCGGAGCCGCGCGCTGATTGACGTGGCATACTCGGCTGCCCGCGCCTCATTACCATCAATTTTTTTTTTGTAATTCTAGTTACGAACGGACATTCGATATAAGGATAATTGAATAGTACATATCAAAAAGGAAATACAAATAATATTAAATTAAAATCCATAATACAGTACATAAACATCCGAAAAGAAATACAAACATTAAAAATGAACATGTATTAATCATCAAATCGATAACAAATTTCTCTTAAAAGTTGATAGAAATAAAATAATAACTATATGTAAATAAAATAATAAACTATTGGGGACGCCATCTAAATTATAATTGGTTTAATAAGGATGTTTATGACCAAGTGGTGGGCTTGGGGTAGATAATTCTGCCCGCCTGTGCGATAATAATATGTGACTAGAAACATTATTGCATTATAAATATTATTTGGTTTGGTTGAAGAAATCATTTAACCTGAAAAGATTTACTATTATTAAATCGTACGCATAAATATCATTACGGTATGTATTATGTAAAATAATTAATTTATAAATTATTTAACCAGTTCGTGGAATAATATCCATAAATAAAAGCAGTTCATTTAATTACCCAAAAATGTGATCGAACTGAATGTACTTTGGAAATTAAATATTAAGTATGCATTGTAGTTTCCCCTGAAAAGTGGATGCGTATAGAATATGTTATCTGATTATCAATGCAGGTACATAACACATCTTTATTTCTATACAAATGTCTAAGGGATATGTGTTAATTGGTTACTGCACACATTGACTTATCTTTAATGAATTCAGAGAACAAATATTATAATACAGCCTGTTTTCGCATCACATACTATCAGAGTTAAAATCTTCACGTATATCTTATCTCTGGCGTATATAAAAATGAACTTGCATCTGGCTAAATGTAAGTTACATGTAATTTAATATTCTGTAATCTTTAACCATGTGTGTGTTTAATATATACCTACATGTATACTATACATTATTAATATATTGATGTATTACCCTATGTACCTACATACTATATATATCAATACCTGCATATATATATAATATATATGCAGGTATTGTCTAATAAATTTTTATTTAAATCAAATAAAATTGAATAAAGTGATAATATATTACAGTGAAAATGCTGAGTTATATAACGACACTAGCTTTTCGTACCCGGCGTTGCACGGGTGAAGGATTTAGTCGAAAATAAATTTGTGGGGGAAACAAAGCTTTCATTATTTTGCAAAGCCTCTAATTAAAATATTGTTTCCATTTAATCAATGCTGGGATGGATAGGATGTCTAGGGAAGAAATATGGCCTATTTTTTCCTTCAGGAAAATTTGGGTACAGGAGAGAGGGGTGAAAAAGGGGGGGGGGGGGAATATCACTTTTGTTATCCGCCTGGCCTGAAAAAATAAGTTTCCAAATTTTGAGTCCGATCGGTCGAACAGTACAGATTTGCGTTGAAAATATATCATGGGGAGGGAAAGGGGTAAAAGGGGAAGAGGGAAGTTTCTTAAATTCAATATGTTGAATTTCTTAAATTTAATCTTTTCGCTAACAAATATGTCATTTGAATACAATATTATTGCGCTTTATTCAGCTCTCGTGTAGCACTGTAAAGATTTGTCAGTAAACTTGTCAATATAAGATTGACGAAATTCCAATAAAATCTGGTTTGCTATCTATTTACCGCGTCTTCGCAAGGAATCATTCCGACTTGATTCAACTTACGCAGGAACTTTGCTGCCACTATTGCGATTTTTTGCAATCTGAAATTTTGTAATTAAAGTAATTTTTCCATCCACTGATCCTATTCCACTGAAATTAAAGTAAATTTTTAAATTCAGTGGAAAATTTTTAAGATTGTTTTAAAATAAATAAATAAACACACACACACACACTCACACAAACTCACTATTGGACATGTTTTTTCTTATTTTTTTATCGATTGTATATATGTGTTTTCTTGTAATTGGCCCAAAACTGTGTACATCAATTATTGTTTTTTTTTCAAGATTGATTATTATATGGCTGTAAGAAAACCAATAAATGAAAAAAAAAAAAAAAACAAAAAAAAATAAAGAATGAAACAATTGATTTTCGGCGAAACATTAAAAAACGTTGCGTGTCTGTCGCGTGGTATCTTATTATTTCTGAAATATGGTACCAATTCCCTTTTTAAAGGAAATGTGTGATTTAAAAATATATTTATTTTAGTTTCTGTTAAGCAAATATTTACTTAATTTGTAATAGAATTATAATTATGCACAATAAGGCAAGGTGGCCTAAATAATAAAATTCAGTAGGATTAGGAATTAGGAGCAGGAATCAAATGCGCTTCTAGAATTGAATATTTTAAAATAATAATTAAAAACTTAACTGCTGAATGAATTGGTATTGATTTTTTATTTAACATTTGTACTGCAAACACAATATTTGGGTTATTTATCATTTTGTTTCGAGAGCAGCAGTTCCTGTCCTCATCAGGTATAATTATACTTGAAGATGGGAGGGATTTCAAACTGTAATACTGATAAATAACTCAAATATTGTACATATGTGTGGCTTAAATAAAAAAATATATTTTAGAGTCATGTAACTATTTCATTTGGTGAACTCACTTAGGCTAACTATTTTTAAAGGGAGTAAAAATAGCTGCAACTCGCGTAGGGATGTAATATTCGTACACGAAAGTCAACAACCTCGACGCCTTCTCCGTATTGTTCTTTCAATTAAATGAACCCCTACAAGGCGGGGAATCCTCATCAAGGAGTGCTCCTCGTCAGCGAGCGTCGATTGTTTTGTGAATCGAGTGGGAATGTGGTTCCATCAAAAAATTCATTCCCTTAGAAGGAGGAGTCATTGCAATATTTCAATATCCAACTGTAATTGACCGGCGTTCGATGATTGTTTCCGCGTCTTACAATTAGTGACACGATGGATCACAGCAGCTCAGATTCCGTGAAATCTGTGGAAAAAAATCTTCAAAATCGTCAGATAATTAAAAGTATTTTAGTGGTGATTGATGTTTACCGCTTGTGCCATGAGAAACTTCTGATTATTTCGGAGATCTTCGATAATACCCACAGTAGGAATGACTTATTAAATTAAAGAGTTTTTCACATTCCAAAAAAACACTATTTTCAATAAATATTTTATATAGACAACGAGTATCCCTATACAGCATAATAAGTTTAATTATTTTTTATCTATTGCCTGTTGCTGTGTATAATTTTTCAAATTATGACTAACATCCATAAAATAGTTTTGTCCATATTATGCATGTTAGTCCATAAAAAATGCATATATGAGTACTAGGTTCCGAGTACGAAACCTGGTCGCGATCTCGAGATCAGGTTTCAAATTACGGAAATTGTACGTATAATCACAATAATTTTAGTATTAATCAATTAGATCAATTTCAGGATATCAAAATACATCATAAAAAACTAACCCATAAAAAACAAGTTTTTATTATACTCCCTTTCCTATTGAATCAGGTTTCGTGCCTACTTCACGCGTCGGAATCCAAAATAATACGACTAAATAATACAAAATAATTTCGAAAAATCCAAAATAATATATAATTACATTTTTTAAACGAAAATTTTTTAGATCATTTTTATCGTCGCCACGAGTATGTCTGCAAGGTTTCGATTCGATTGGATCACGGGAATAGGATTAAAAATCGATCCAAAGTTTTCCCGGCAGACAACAAACCGCAAACGCTACGAGTAAAAATGATGAATAATCCGCTATTCTATTGCTTCAGTCATATTACACATAACAATACAATTGTTTCTAATTCAAATTGTTAAATGTCAAACTTGCATTATTTTTTTCTGATTGATTCCTTACTTACTTATTTACTTACTTTAAATTTAATTTAAATATTTTTTTTACATGTATTTTTTTTTTTTCTAGATTTTTATATTAATATTATTAATAGAATATGTTCCATTAAATACACACAAATTTGGTTTTGTATGAAGAAATTCCAGAGTTTTTTTTTATATGCACAAATAACTTCATAAAACTTTTCGTGAGCATCGTTTATGCGGATGTGTCCTGTAAAAGTGGACATTGTTGTTGGTCAACGGGACGAATATCTAAATTCAAACTATTCTGTCACATATACGCAAAAATCTTTTGTGTAATTTTGCGACCCAAAACTTTAATTTTATATACGGTATGAATAATAAAACATTGCGTCATCAGTATAAGGTTGTTTATGTGAGTTAAGGAATTATCGAATTATACATGATTTATATTTCGCATATTTACACAGTAGTTTTATTGTGGAGAGATTTAAAATTCATAGTCGGAATTATAATTCATTAAAATAAATAATATTTTTAATTTTCTCTGTTACCTTGTGCATCTTACATTTATTCATGAATAAAATTCTCAGTGAGTGAAATCACAATATGAATTAGGTATTTTTTACAACACATGAATTCTTTGAAACAGGGCCACACCGCAACACAAAGGCAGTTATCTACCTGCGGATAAAGGCACTATATTGGATCAAAGAGGTGTTAAAATTCACCCTTAATAATTATTGTTCTTTAAAGCGCCCATCATGACTTAGCTTCATACTGAGGTCCATGTTAAAAGTATTCCGTCCAAGCTTTCAAATGAAATATTTTTAACGATTTTATTTTGCAAACTCACGATGCTATTCGTAGCTAAAACCGCCCCAAAAAACAATGCGTAGAATTTCCCTTCAATAGAAACACCGTTATTTTGAAAGCTTTTTTTTTAAATCGCCGAAGATAAAAGTTTTCACAAATTTCAATGTTTGTTTTGTTGATGAAAGATTTTATCACGCTGATTTAGAAATAAAGGATGAAATTTCACGAATCTTTTTCTAAACAAGATTGTTTGTGATGTGATAGGGTGCCTCTTTTTTAAAACGATTTTATAGTTAACAAAAAAATATAAAAATTATTATAAAGTGTAATATTATAAATTATAAAGTATTGTTATCTATAACTGCTTTTTTATTTATTTTTGATATTTGGGGTGGATATTTATAAATTCAAAGTATTTAATTGTTCACAATTCCAATTTTAATCAAGTGTTCTTAATAAAAGTGCATTTGATTAAATCATATCTTCGTGCAAATGTGTAATTCAAACTGACATAATGACCATGCCAACAATATGACATAATGACCATGCCAACAATATATGATATCTAAACTTTAAATCTCAAGATAAAATTATTGTTGTCGGCAAGAGGGATGTCATTATCCATGGGTTCAAATCAGCGCAGCGTACTGGTTAGCAATACAGGCATTTCCCCCCTCACATTATTAAAATATACCTATAAATTAAAATAGCAGTGTAAAATATATGAACGACTAATTTGTAGACATTATTTACCGAATATAACGTTGGTTTCGCACTATTAAGTATTATAATCACCACCTCAGAATCACATTTGTCGAATAAAATCTAAAAAATCATGAAGCAATCTTGATGCTCCCAAAATAATCAGTTATTAACCAGCTTCTCTTCACCAGTAACATTATTCGCGTAGTATAGTGCATAACTATACGTAATACATATCGCGCTCGGACTCTTAACGCTGTAACGATCTGTCTCGATAAAGTGGAATCCGGAATTAAGTTGTAGGAACCCTTAAAAATAGTGACAAATTCCATAGGAATTAAAAAATGTTATTGTTAAATTACAGATATGGTCGCACGGCACAAACAACTTTGTTCATATCTTTTGTCGGAACAAAATATTCTTTTTTTAGTTTTTTGAAAAGTTCGGTACAGCGGCTGATTAGTGAAAGAGAAATTCTCAGCGCACAAATATGGAAAGAAGGTAGAAGACGTGATTTGTACAAAATAACATGCAAACAAGGCTTTCGCATACCTCACACACTTATGTGCAACGTTGCGCGTAGTTCCACGTTCTCGGGACCTTCTTTTACGTTCGTTTCTCGTGGCTCCGGGTTCGAGTACGAGTACTTGGATCAGTGGCTTCCTAAATTCCATTCTGTACATGTTCCACTCACACGTTGATTATTTCACAATATTTTTGGCACAAGCCCAAAAATATTGAAGCGTGCTGGATTGCAGATTCGAAACAATTCTCGTTCGTTAATGAGATCATTGTCCGCTAATATCATTATCAGTAAACAGTGTTTGTTCGGCAAAAAATATAATAATGAAAACTCGTTATTATATAGTATATTTTTTTGGATAAAATACCAATAAGTTTAGCATTTTTAGTACAATAATAATTACAGATTGCACGATATTACGCTATAATTATTATAAAAGGCTCAGTAATTCGCTAAAGTAATTGAGAATAAAATCGTGATTATTAAAACAATTGTGAAATCATAACACGTTATTCTGCCTAGGTATTAAATTTGACGATTCTACAACTTATATTTAGGTAAATAATATAACTTTTATCCAACGGTCCTGAAATGCTTGTGATTAGATAATAGGCGACCGTATCATCCAGATTATCTGTACATTACTGTCAGACAAGAGAAATGTTTAAATTTTTACACAACTCATGTATAATAAATATTATAGATACTAATAATAAAAAAATAATGAAACTATTAATTTGCTTGACAATTTGTTATTCCTTCAGGGAGGTTACGAATCAGCACTGCTATTTAAATATAAAAAGCAGCTACTTTCTAAAATTACTGTGATTGCAATGGAATCAATGAAGCGAGTTATTCAACCAACAGAAGCGTTTTCTACCAGGACCGCGATTCCATTAAATCTTCCTCTGATCAGCACTTTTATATTTTTCCTGCGTTTTAAAATGTTTTCGTTTTGTATTTTGTTTACCCAGAACATTTTAGATAATCTCCTAGTACGAAATTTTGATGACTGAAAACCTGAAGACGCTCTCTCTAGAGGCTACAGACATACTATCAGGAGGCACAATAAACATTCTTTTATTTTTGGTAACAGCGTATTATAACAATTTTATTATATTACTTTTTATTTTGTTTGACCGAAAGAGTTAGATTACTTTTTCAAACATTCAGCTAAATTATTTTGCGATTGTATTTTCTTCAACTTCTAAAAATAATTAAACTTGGAATAATAGTTGATGAGTTATTTTTCGTTATTAATATTAGACGAGCCATCGAAAATAACAGGAAAAAAACATATATTCAAATTAAATCAAATATTTGTCAGGTATCTCTACTTTTTTGATTTAAGAGAGCAATTTTATTTCATAACCAGTGGATTAACCAAAGTGCCAATATTATAATATTGTTTTATTCGAAATATGCGTGCATAAAGCTTACGCTCGCAGGTCATTATTTAAAGTGTGACATACTTATGTAGATAATAGAAACAATATTATTTGTGAGCAAAATAAATAAATTAATTGGCGCAATCAAAGCATCAAATAAGTGCAAAAAATATCACGCAAAAAATATGTTAACGGAACCTTCGAGACAAAGATAAAAATAAAAATTCCGTCTTCTGCCAGCGGCATAATTGAATACCTCACTACTGACATTTGTAATCCATAAAAATCCCGTAATTATTTAAGAAATCCTATAAAAAACTCTGGTGACACGAGGAGCGGGATCCTTTCGGTAACCGGCCGACCGAAATGTGTATGATTACAGACGGCCCGTCAATTGGGCGATCGATTGATGAGGAGAACTAATTAGGTGGATTTTATTGGGTTCAAATTGAGTTTATAGACCACCGTCGAAGAATATTTCCGAACGGAAAGGTATTTCGATTTTTTTCAAATGGTTAGAATCCTTTTTTACCATTCTAAGTTACTTACCAATCATTTATTAGGGAAGAAACGGGTGAGCCGATATTCCGTAAAGAGATAATATGTTATTTTGGATTCGGATTAATAAGAGACTCCGGTATCTTAATAAGCTCTGAATACTTCAGTGCAGTGGGGAATTTTCCCGAGAGAAATGGGATTTTACTAAAACAACGTGATTTGATTAATATTTTCATAATTTTTATATTGCTGTTATTTTATTATTTGCATAATACGTATTATGAAGTAAGGTAAGTAAACAAACGCCAAGTGTTATAAAAGTGAGAATTTATTACACATGTGAAAATAAATACACACTTGTTTTTAGTTACACTTATTTATTTTATGTGAAACGCATTTCGCCTTGTTTATTTATTTGTTTGGAAATATAAGAGATACAAGTTCGTGATATATGTATATACATATAAGATTATAAGCAAACAGGATCGAATATTTTAACCTATATCCTAGCATATTTCACATAGAAAATAATTTTGAAATGTACATAATAATAATAATAAAAGTAAATAAAAAATAAAACTGGAGATTCATGCGGGAAATTTCTGGTGAAATGAAGTACATATAAATCTTGTCATATGTTGTGTTTTACTAATTATGTTTTCTATGTGTATATATATAGAAGCGAAGATGGTGTCAAAGATAATACCTCTTTTATTGTATTAACGGAATAAAGCTCGTTGCCACCAATACAGTACTGATGAACATATTTGTGACGATTTTTTTAATTGATTTGCATTCGGTAAAGCCTAGAAATACCTAGTTTACTTGTGATACAGAATTAATGAAATCTTTTTAAGTCGCTTCAGAGGTTATCGCAGTCGACGAGTCTGTAAATTGAATGGAGATTCAACGAGTTTGGAGATTCATTAAGGTTTTGCTATATGAATATTAAAACAAGTTTTCATTTTCTTATCTACGTTATTTTCATATGACAATGCCCTCATAAGGCGAAACACGTCTCACAAAAAATAAATAGTAATAAATAAATGTGTTTTTATCTTCATATATATGATTATTGAGTTCTATACCTCTGAAATAATAAACAGGAATTTATTATTACAATAAATAGCCAGATCTTTTCGAAAAACTCCGAACTTTAAACGGAATGGAAATAAATATTACAAAATCTCAAAAATTCAACTCCTACTAAAGAGCTTTCCACAATACGAAAAAGAATTCTTCTATTTATAATGTTAATTAATGAGACATGTAATTACTGGAGTTTCTAGTTAGAACCATTCCAATCAAATATTACTTTTCTTCTGAATTGAAAAATAAGAATGCAGCTAATTTGCTATTAAAAGCCACCTGGCAGGCTCAAATAAGTATGAATATTGCGACAAAAACTTTTCTTTACAACATGAGGATACGTACACTCGTCCTGTCTTTTTAATCCTACATTTAATTATAAAAATAGGGTTAGAATGAGACTAAAAGCATTGATTATAATTACATAGTTCCAAAGCTTCGTAAATAAATTATAACTATCCATAATCTCACGGTCAAGCTATAACAAACTAATTAATATAAAATTAAATATTCGATGGAAGAAGATTGTATTAATTCATCCCGATATTGCGTTGAGATGGGTACTCAATCAAATGTGTATGCAATAAATACATAATTGATTTAATCACTTCTTCTACAGTATGTTTACGTTGTAAAAAATAAATACAGCGGTAACATAGACCACCCCGTGTGGGAAGAAATTGCAATTGGTAAAAATCTCGAAACGGATACGAAATAAAAAAAAATGTAAATTCTGTAATACAATATTTTACATGGTTACAAGATTTGAAATCTCGCAGCATCTAATACGATGTTCAATATAATAATCATTTATCAAAATTCTAATAAGGATAACGGAGTAAAAAATGCGGGTTGTTTTATTAAAAACTTCGATAAAATCAAACTTTGATCATATTTTATTTTCAAACGGTAAAAAATATGAGATCGTGTTTGGATAAACACCCCCTCGCCTAAATATGGAATAATATTTGTGGTTTTTGTATTGTTTAGATTTTGCACAGCGGGTGGCTTGGAAAGCTCCTGAATGACAGAATGATGAAATGATGCGTCCAGCTGAAGTGACATGCGAAACTCAGACTCCAACTCTATTATGGTGGTCCAGAATGAGACGAATCTAAAAGTTACATCGATATTTATTAATATGTCTGTTTATGTAAAAATCTTCAATAATTTGAATATTTTTTCTTGCCTATTTCTCAAATGCACGAAATAGCTGGACTTCTGAATTTCAAAGTATTTAAAGATTGTGAAATTATAAATGAGCGTCAGAAAGTTGAATATATTTTAAAATTCTTTTAAAAATAAATAACTTACTATCACCTATTTCCTCGTGATCCTGGACTTTACTTTTAATAAAGATTTCTGGTTGAGACTAACAGAATAATTTTTCGGTACCTATCTAGTTTATCTGATCAACATTCGCGTCATAAATCTTTTCTACAAGTCTCTCCTGATTTTGTGATTTCTCATCTTCGTAATGTTTACTCTTTTTAAATATTATATTCCGTAAACTTTTATGCTATACTGATCCAACAGTTTTATATTTATCCATAATTTATCAATTCTTCACTCTATCATAAATAAATTTGTAACGTCTAAGTTTCGGCTGTATTCACTCTGCTTTCCAGTCTATGTATGTATCAGAAATTCTTATCTATAGTCTATGTACCGCTAGTTTTGTTTCATCTATCAAGTTTTCAGTATATGTGGGGTATAAAATCAAAGGCAAAAAAAAATTAATGCGGTCACCGAGGATTATTAATTTATAATGTATCGAATTCGAGATTCTATAGGAAACAAAGCATATAAATTTATAGGAAACATAATTTTCGAAGGGATAGATAAATAAAATCTAGAATTCAGTACATTTTAAGTTAGTAATCTTCGGTGACTGCGTACAAAACTTTTTTTAAATTTTTTGGATATCGCTGCCTTTGCTTTTATACCCCACATATTATGTCGATTATTGCATTCAAAGTGCCATCCACTTTATTTCTTGTAGTCACCCACCTTTCGATATCTTTCTCAGCCTTTGTATTTCTACGAAAAATATTTCCCAAAAACACAAAACCTTCTACACAATGTAAACATTTATTACCTACTAGTATTTCGCCCATTGTTTTATTTTTCTTCATGTCACAGAGCTTTCACCGTTGACATACTTTTAAGGAATTTAAAGGATTAAATCGTGATTTGTATTGCAATGAAGTGTCATTAATAGAAAAATTTATTATTATTGTATTTTTATGTTTATAGCGTGAATATTGTGGTTGGAAAAAATTATTAGTTGAAAAAAAAAATGTAAAGCACATTGATCAATATGGTTTATATACATATTGCTATTTTTTTTTTAATTATGATATATTCATATTTTTTAAGTATTTTAATATCTAAAAGCCATTCTTCAATTTTTTCCATTATGGAATAAAATAAATATGATACAATATGTTGCAGTGTTACTGGGTGATGGATTTAGATTATCCTGAAGTTTGAAGATTGACTTAACAATGCTTACGGAGACTTCAGCAAAGTAACGATTTTGAATAATTGATTGCGCGCAATCTGGACATCAGCTTATCGGAAGTAGCCATCAACTCGCATGGGAACCACGATGAGGCTGACATCGGAAACATGGCAATTTGCTTCAAGCCAAAAACGTTTTGTCAAACTTTGTGTTTTGGACAATGGGAGGACAATACGGCGGATCAGATTGGCTGGCTCAATTTCAAAAATGGAATACGCAAATTCTTTCCACGTCCGCCGAAACGTCGATGTGTCGTTATATTCCTCATTCATAACTGTCAGCCCAGATGCGGCGGTCAAGAAGTGCATGGCCAATCAAAGAAAAGGGATTTTTTATTCATTATTACTATCTTCATGAAACGTAATTGGTTTTACAAAATGTTAATTTTTAATAGCTTGAATCTAGTTCATTTAAGAGATTATAAACCTCACCCATTATTCGATAATTATATTTAATATTTCTATCAAGGCTTGAACTCGCGTCTCGAAAGGATGCAAGAAATATAGAAAATTATAATAGAGATATATTTTTTTTAAATAAAAATACACCTTATCGTGTTGCAGATTGCAATTTCCATAACAAAGTTCTATGATATAGAAAACAAATTATTACTATGCGAACCAATTATAGAAAGCTATACGTGTATTAGAAAAAAAATTGATAGCCACATACCGGGAATAATTATCGATTTCGCTACATTAACCATTAAAGACATTAGTAACTTCAAAATAAAATATATTTTCATCAATATAAAATAGGCATATCAAAAATATTCCAGATTCAATAAAAACTAATCAGAGTTTTTGGGATTCACTACAATATAATGTTGATAGTTATTTAAAAATGAAATAATAGATGTATCGTATATGAAATAGTACATACATTCTGCCGTGTTAAAAAAATAATGAACCTTCGATCGACAGAAAAAATATACATAAACAACTACATATTTACACCTTACACTAGTCTACTGCAAACAACTACATACTACATCTACACACTAGTCCTCTTGGTAATGCACACACTTCTCCCAACGGATTTTTAAGTTTAGAAATAGCCAAAAATCATACGGAGCTATTTCGGGAGAGTAGGCAGCCTAATAAACCAAGAGAATGCTTTGACCAGGAAACCCTGAATCAGATGCGAAGAACGAATTCCAAACGGAGTTGGTTCTGCTTCATCGTTAGCAGCTTCGGCACGAATTTCGGGGAAACTCTCCTCAAGCCTACATCCACGTTCAAAAAAAATATTTATCAATCCAATGCCTACCTCCACATCATTTGCAAGTTTTCGGGCTGTGATAAGACGATTCTACGTGACCAATGTCCCAATTTAGTCAATCACATTGTTATTTCGGCTAGTTTAGCGCCTACCGGGATATGGGTTCACTGTCCACTGATGTACCGACATCTTTGAAGCGGTCGTACCACTGCTTTATCTGTTAGATGCTCATAATGTCGTCTCCCCAAAAGCTTTTTGGATCTTACAAATGTTTTCCGTTTGGGTATCTCCGAGGTTCGACAAAATTTAATTTATAATTGCTACTCATATTATTCCATCAATTCTAAAAACCTGACAATCCGACTGGCATTAATACACTTCATCACTCAGAAGCTGACTGCCAACGACTGACGCCTTTTATGGACGAGAATTCACGTCGTGTCCTAAACACATCTCTTTTAAAGGGCAGCTGCCGTGGATTTTGGGCAGAAAAAATAAGGATTGATATTAAAAGAAATCACTACGTATGCGTCTCAAATTTGTAGACATATTTTGATACTGCGGACAGAGTTACAGTTGTTCCCCATATGCGGAAGTTACAGGTTCGTATCCCAGTTATAACCAAATATTTTTTCAATAGATATATTTTATCTGTATTGAATGATCTAACTTGTTTTAAGATAGGTGTATTCTGATTGTTTATATCCAGTCATTAATGTGAAGTATAGAGAAGATGGTCTTTAACTAAGTAAGAAAGAAGTGTAGATAAGAATAATATAATATAAAAAGTGTAGTCTATAACATTCAATTTCGAATTATAGTCCCGCATCATAGAGAATGCATGCAGCACGTAAAAAGGCAAAGAAAATATCCAATCAGGATAGCGGATATAAGATCACTGATCACTGGCCAATTACTCAAACGCTGTGATTGTCCGATAGTGCCCAACTTGGTTTTCTGGTTATAAGTTTACTCTTATGTATTGTTGTTATTGTTAACCTGGTTTTTAGTGCCAATAACCATCATAATTTTTTTATCAACTAGGATAAGGGATTTATTAAATAGGATAAGGTGTTTTAAAAAACTCCAGAGATATTTTTAAAAACATAAGACAACACATGGACAGAAAAATTACTCATACATAGGGCCTAAAATATTTAACATATTTAAAACAGACTTCCCGGAAATCAGAATATACTCAATTAATAAAATAAAAGCTTTAGCAAAAAACTGGCTTATCTCCAAAGGTAGAACAGCAACTGAAAATTTACTTCCTGTAATTGCATAATAATGTCTACAAATAAAAATATATACCTATATAATTAAATAAATTAATTAAGGAAAATAAAAAATAATCTTAAACAAAACTTTAACTCTTTTTACATTAAACAATTATTCTACACATATTTACACTTGGACTTATGACTCACTCAACTTTCACTAACATTGCACTTGATACTTTGTAGATACATAATTACTACCTCATGAAAATAAATATTATTTCAAAAAAAATATTATAATTGTGTTCTATAACGCCACTCTGGGACAGGCGTAACCTAGTAGAGTGGCATAATCCACAAAACAAAAACAAAAAAGTGTAATTTATCTTATATTTTATTGTTAAATTAGTATTAAGTACCTTTATTTGTAAACAAGGATTTTTTTCAAATAAATAAATAAATAAAATAAATAATTTTTATAAAATAAAGACCTACATAGATCTTAGTCATGACGACATGGAACTCAGCAACTTCTTTCGAAAAGAATCCATATTCTTCAATGTTTCGAATGGGTAGTGCTGGATAGCAGAATTCGATCTGCAGGCTTACATTTCGGTGGTTAGATTGTGTCACCATGAATGCTCGTGCGATTAAGCCTACTAAAGAACGCTTACATGAGATATGAGGAGATGGAAGTTTCTCTTGGAGGAGGCTAGGACTCGTGTCAAGTTGTCATACCGATAATAATGTTGGTGATGAACAATAATGAACTTATAATATTTAAGTAATAATAATAAACACACCTTAAAAATAAAAACCACCTCTGTAAAAAACTAAATGGAATATAAAAACAGGTTTTGAAGTAGCACCCAAGAAGGTTCTTAATATCAATTTAAATTAAAAAGTAATAAATCCTGTTCCCTTTGGATCCCGTGCACTTTTCACTGACTGCAATTTATCAAAACATGTCGAGGGATCAGAATGCTTCCAGAGTAGGTACGCGTTGCAGCGGATGTAGTAAAAATTAGACAAAAAGCGGTCTCAGACATGTTCCCCTATCTTCTGCTTGGTATCACAATATCTGCGCAGTAATACGAGCAGCGTGCCTGGCAGTATGCAGATTGTGCAATTTAATAAATGCCCTCACTCTTCAATAAATGAACAGTTCGTCAATAACGCAGCGAGATTTTTATAAATTCATTTTCGCCTTTTTTTTAGTTTCTTTATGCGTTTTGTCTGAATTACCTACCGTAATAAAACTATTTATGAGTTATGTAGGTATATTGCATTTTTGTTAAATAAATATCCCAATTATAATTATTTCGTTGTCTGTCCGTCCGTCTGTCTGTCCACGTTACTTCGTATGGCGTCCGTAATTTCTTTCGAATTCACGGCTAAAAAAACAAAATTAAACGGTCGGAGATGGGCTTGGACCCCGGGCGAGCACACTCGAACGCGGAAACCTACGGAGGTTGCCATCACCGTATGTGCTCTCATAACAATATTCTCATTCCAAAATTCGAGATCTCTTGTGTGGATACTTTTCTTTACTTTGCTCCATCTGTATTTAATTTTTTCTTTATTTTTCCTTCATCTGGATCTAAAATTTTTAAGTCTCGTGAAGGCGGTCCATGATATACGAATCATGCGTCTTTTTTCTCTCGTGCTTTAAACTTTTTTAAACACAATTCTGCACAATAGAAGAAAACGGAGAACACTTTTATTCAATAAAAAAAACGAAACACATTCGTCCGGATTGATTCGGATATACCTTTTTAATAATTGCGGTCTTAGTTATTAGGATCTTAAAAGCTTGCACTTATCATTTTTCTGACCTCTAAATTTTTGTTTTTTATTAATATACTTTTATTTGTTCAACAAACTGACATCATAATCAGATCAGTTAAAATATTGATAAATTCAAAAATATTTTTGAATTTCACATTTATTTGTTCATTAAATTTCAGTCTCGATATTCAACTGAAGCACAGACATCAATGGGGAAAAGCTCGGAGCGCCGCTTTGCATTTGTTCGTACATGAAGATACTTATCACAACAGATTTACAATAGTTTGTGAATGCAGAATCAAAATAATCCATTGTGACTTTCAGATCTCTTCTTCTACAGAAACAACATCCAGTTCAGCGTTTTCTTCCTACGGCATTCCTTGCCACTTTATTATTCCATATTACGCACAAAACTGAGCTAATAATTTTGCTTGGTTTCTTGAATTAAGGCGTGACTGAAATCTGAGTATGGATTTATTTTGCTTTGTTTTAAATATATGATTTAGACGAAAAATTTGGTAACTTTGTCCAAATTATCAAGATAGTGCAGCTAAGGTGGGCTGGACAAATTCAACATGTGAATTACTAGTAAAAAATGGCGATTCAAAACATACTGGGCGAAAAAGTGTTAGAGAAGACTCAAACTGTGGTTGGATAGCATAACCCAGGATACATAGCCTATAAAAGAATGAATATCATCAACAATAGAGATGATAGTATACGTCACCCACCGGCATGGAAAAACATTTTATACAACAGTACGCGCAAAAACCAATTAAATACAATCACTGAACAGGTAAATATCGACACAACAGACACACCATCGAGTACAAAGCGAATCACAAGGAGCCAGTCAAACGCCATTAAAGCCAACAACGGCCGGGAATACCCAATATTCAATACCAAATTCCCTAATACCATTAAGGCTAATAATGACCGAAGTACCCAAATTTAGATTTTGACTTGCCAGACCTCACTTGGTAGTAAGCTTCCGATACGAACGGACGTACTTTTTTTATTTAAAATATAATAGAAACCTAAAAGGTTTATGGATAACATTTTTATATGATTCAATATAGGAATATAATAATAATATAGTTTAGATATAAAGTCATTTTTTTATAGTTGGCCGAGTTTTAGCATTTTTGTCACATCTGTTTTGATTTTGTCAGTGGTCAGTTGTTTGGTCTGTTGTGGCAGGTCGCTGTATAGTTTTAATCTGTTGGAAATTAGTCGGGATTGTCCTGTTTTTGTTCTGGCATGTGTTATGTAATAGCTTTGAGCCATTCTAGTGTTGTGTTGGTGTTTTTCGTGTATTTTGTGTAATTTTATGTCTTCGTCTTGTATTTCGCCAATTGCTAGTCTGTGAATGATTTTAAGTGTTTCGATTTTTGAAATACTTTCGATGTTTAATTGTTGTCCGGTATTTCAGATTATAGACCATTTTTAGTATTTTGTTTTGCCGTCGTTGGAGTCTGTTTAGGTTAGTTTTGTTTCCGGTGCCCCAGAAGGGTATCAAATATCCTATTCTACTCTTGACCTATGCCTGGTACATCAGAATTTTTACGGTCTTCGGTGTGATTTCATGTATTTTGTGGAATAGGCTGGTCAGTTTAGTCAGTGAGTATATTACTTTGTCTATTTAAAAGGTCCATTTGAGGTGTCTGTCTATGTTGAGTCCTAAGTATTTAGTATTTTCTAGTTCGGTGAGTGTTTCGTTGTGTATTTTTATGTCCATTTTATGCGTTTTTCGTTTGGCCTCAAGGTTTATGTAATTAGATTTTTGGGCATTTAAGGTTAGGATATTTCTTTTTGTCCATTCAGTTAATATATCTATGTCTTTGTTGATTTGTTTTGTGGTTCCTATATCATTATTGTTTTCGTAAAATATTCCGAGGTCGTCTGCATAGAGTATTATTTTGCCTCTGATATTTAGCTGCTCCAGGTCATTTATATATATTATATAGATTAATGGTCCTAGGATTGATCCCTGTGGGACAACATAGCTGACATTCATATAAGTACTTGTGGTTTCGTGTAGTGTGGTGTATTGCTTTCTGTCTTTTAGGTAGCTGTCGAAAATGTTTAGAATGTTGCCAGTGATTCCGATTTTTGATAATTTATTGACTAGAGTAGTCAGATGTTCTGTGTCAAATGCTTTTTTAAAATCTAAAAAGAGTCCGGTCACGCTTTTCTCTTCGTCAATTTTTGTCTGTAAGTAATTTAATAAATTTATCATGACTGTTGTCGTTCCCTTTTTTTCTTGAAATCCGTGCTGTATGTTGAGTTTATTTAAGTGTTCGAGTAGTCTTTTGTGTATTACTTTTTCAAATATATTACTAAATACAGTGAGGTTTGTTATGGGTCTGTAGTTGCTGGCGTCTTATTTGCCACTTTTGTGTATTGGGGTTATTCTGGCTATTTTCAGCTCATTGGTTTCATATGTCTATTTATGAGTCTTGTGATGATGGGTAGGACTGTGTCTTGTATAATTTTGAGTGTTGATGTTTTGATTTTGTCGTATCCGGGGGATGCATTTTTTTGAGATTTTTTATCATTAGCTTGATTTCTCTGTCTGTGGTTAGTCTGAGGTACATTGAAGCGTTTGTTTTTGAGTCTTGTGGTGGTGTTGCTTTTTTCGGTACATTGATTTTCATTGCTAGGTTTTCTCCGACTGTAGAAAAGTAAATGTTTATGGTCTTCACTATTTCTTGCGGATCTTCTGTGATAGTTCCATCTTCTTTCTTTATTCTTTTTATGTTGTTTTTTTTAATATCTGAGTGGGCTATTGAAGATTTTCCAGAGTTTTTTGCTGTTACCCTTAGCATCGTTTGGTTGCGCACTATAATGATCTTTTTTTGCTTTTGTATGGATGTTTTTACGTCTTTTTGGCAGTAGTTATAATATTTTATAAGTTCGGTGCTATGCGTTTCGTTTTTCATTGTTTTATATGCTTTGTCTCTTAATTTAATCTTTT
Organism: Agrypnia vestita; assembly: GCA_016648135.1. Taxonomy (NCBI): domain Eukaryota; kingdom Metazoa; phylum Arthropoda; class Insecta; order Trichoptera; family Phryganeidae; genus Agrypnia; species Agrypnia vestita. Next base: position 47,306 of record JADDOH010013771.1, read on the forward strand.
GTAAAATGTCTTTTGTCAGCCATCCTTCTTTAATACTGTTTGTATATTTTCTTTTTGTTGTCATAGTTGATTTATATGTTTAGCTTATAGGTTGATGTTTAGCTCTTCTTTTATGATGAGTTGTAATTCGGCGAAAGTGTTTATTGCCTTATTTTTTAGTGTTTTTTCGAGGTTTATAATGAGCTTTTTGTAGTCAGTTAAATTGTTTGTGTACTCTTGTTTTCTACTTCCTGTCTTTGTTGGTATTTCGAATTCAATCTCGATTGATTTATGGTCACTGAGAGGGGTTTCTGTTAGCTTAAATGTTGGTGGTATTTCGTATGTGATATTTGTAGATCGTTTTCTTTGATATAGTTTTGTTCATCTATTTTATTTAATATTTCAAAGTTTTTACTTTTTAGTACATTTTTGTATTGATATAGTTTTGTTCATCTATTTTATTTAATATTTCAAAGTTTTTACTTTTTAGTACATTTTTGTAGTCTTCTACGGTTCTGTCATTTATTTTTAGTAGATTGATGTTTGTGTCGCCAATGATAATTGTCTTGTCTTTATTCTGTATATTTGATATGTTTTGTTCAAGGTATTGTATGTAGTCGCTTTCGTTTTCTTTGTTTGGCTGCCTGTAGACAGCAATGATGCAAATTTTTGGTTTGATGATTTTAATTTTTAATAGATTATTTACATCTTTGTATGTTTCCTCTTCATGTACGTCAAAGTCCAGGTTTTTGTGTACATATATAGAGACCTCTCCGCTTTTGCTATTTCTGCAAGAGTGAACTCCATTGTAGTTATTAGTTTTGTATAACTCAGCTTCATGTGTTTTTAGCCGTGTTTTTGTGAGGACGAGTATGTGTGGCATTTTGTTTTGTAATATAATGTTCAGTTCATCCACTTTTGGCTTGATGCTTCGGATATTAAAGTATAGTATTTTCAGATTTGTTTTGTTTTCATCTTGTCTTTTTGGTTGCTATTGTTGCTATAGCTTCTCTAAATATCCTTACTGTTTCATTTTGGACGTTCGCTATTACTCGTATATTATTAAAGTCTATGCTGTGGCCCTCTTCGAGCGTGTGATGGACAATGAACATGTACACTGTGTTATCTAAATATAACTTGTTGCCAATATTACATATAACATTTCATCATAATCCGTGACCATCACAAATGATGTCGAATAAAGAATATACGTCCCTCTACTTTGTGAATTGTCTTATTTTGAATTGATCTTCTGTAGGTACTAAATCATGAATTAGACGTAGGAACAATTGGTGGCGATGGTCCTCGGACCGACGGCCGATCGCCGAGGGACCTCCGATCAGCGATCACTCACCGACCGTTTTGCCCCTTTTCCCCGGATATAAGCGTATACAGCCTTGTTTCGGCAATTTTTGGTATGTAAATAATGTCAGCGCGTATGCAAATATCCGAGCCCTTGATGCGAGGGCCCGGCGGAATATAATATATTGCACTTGCGGTGGTCTGAATACGTCATTGTCGGAGACGTTTCTTAAAAGAGATTTGTTTTAAATCCGGCAAAAATCCGACGCAATAAAAGGATTTATATGTCGCGGGAAATTTTGCAGTCCTTTGTAAAAGACCCGATCAATTGTGAAAATAATACGAGGGAATCTTATTCAGATTTCATAATAATAATAAACACCAAGCAATAATAATTATTAAATTAGACGTCAACCAAAATTAATCCAACCTTGACTGATCATATAAATGTCTAGGTGCACTAAAAATAATATTTATTCCATATTAATTTTTACGTTTAACATATTTGCACATAATTATTCTCGGTCATCATATTCTTTGCATAGCTTTCATGGATGCTATGATAATGATGAAGCCATGGCCAAAACTATCCGGAACCATCTGCTACGACCTGCAGCATTCCTGCCAGCTTCCTGAAGGTTGCAGAAATTACCAGACCCGCAATAGAATTAGTGATTACTTCAATCCTTTAAATTTAGCAGCAATAATGACTAAGTGAATACTACGCTCCTAATTTATTTGGACTAAAAAATTTAAAAACATTTAAATGTTATTTAAAAACTCAAAAATTCCAATGTTTTAGAGTCGTATGTTAAAATATATAAACATTCTACGTTATGTGCCCATCCTATGGAGAAATAATCGTGATTGTATTCGGTTTGGGAAACTTTCAAACTAGTCCTTACTATTTAAAAAAAGGATATAGTCAAAACTGTATGTTTGGGAGATATTGTAGTGGGTATCAGGGAACAAGGAGGCAAGCAATAACCTTTCTTCCTTCGGGATCGCTGGTTTCGCTCTTGTCTCTTCTTTATCGTCCCAAACTTCTAGCGGCGAGGTGTTCATTACGTAACTAATAGTAAGTTTATAACACTCGCGTAAATATGTAAAATTTTCGGTTTTCATTTAGCGATAGTTCACGGCGAGAGGTATGCGGTCACTTTTTTTCACTGACTTTTTTCGGTTGCGGTTGCAGTTGTTTTTTGTCTTGTGGCGGCTTCGTATTTCGAACTGCAGCGGCTCTGGTGCTTGCACCGCTTGCGGGAAGTAGGTAGGGAGCGAGGAGAGTGGGAATACCTTTTGCCTAGTTTGCACGCGCTAATGGCGCTAACACTGTATTTAACATGTAATCAAAATACGCACAACCTTTATTTAGTTATATTTTTTACAAGTAACACTTGTTTGTTATATTAATAATAATCAACTTCATCTTATATACGTATAACAGAGTTAAGATATATCTTTGTAATACGTGCTGAGAAATAGATATATGTACAAACTTCTTGGTAGCCCTATTTAAAATGGGAGATAATAAGTGAGGAAAAATAAGTGAGATGAATTAAATGTATATTAAAAACAAATCTGATTGATTCCAAATAAGTAATACTGAAAATGGTTTTTAATTCCATCTCTGCTAGGTCAAAAAGTGTGTGCAATGCCGCTTGTATTTTCTCTTGACATGCGGATTTTAGCGTGTTAACTCGCTCGTAGTATGGTACTCACTCGCTCAGTAAGGGGCTCATGTAGTTATTAATATTAACATGTTTTATATCCAAATTTCGTCCAACAACCTTTTACTTATACTTTCTAAATGAAATTCTGTAACCTCTTGAGAGATGTTATTGTTGATTTTTATCTCTCGTTGTTTCCAAAATAGTTTCCCCGATGCGGTGCTCAGCACGCTCTCCGAGGAATCCGATCAATCGAAAAATAATTCAATTAAGGCCTGAATGAAGTGGAGTAAGTAACGATTTCCTCCGCCGGGGTTCCCTGGCCGCATCCTTCTCCACGTCTGGCATTACATATGTTTTGTCAATTCAGCCTGCCATTCTGCGAGCGGTAAATCTGCTACAGACATACAACTCGAGGATCCGGACCCCAGCGTTGCACCACAGAAAACATCAACTAAAATCAACCGCCAACCAAAAATGTTAAAATACTTCACAATGCATTTTAATTTTACAATTTCTATGGTTAGCATTTTTACAAATGCAAATACGCTCGATGGGTGTTTGGCTTTAATCAGGATTTGTCTTGTTACAGTGTACATCAAAATTAACTTTTTCGGTTATAGAAGATATTTCTTTGTACGTCAGAGGATTGAGTAAAAAAATTATACTGAATTTTCTCATTGCATTTACAAATCAATAAATCACAGAGCATTCACATTCATCTTCTTCTGTGTAAAGTTATCTGGAATATTCTGCCGTGTACATGTGACCTCTCTGGCCAGCGTTTCGGATTCCATTGCAGGGTCTATCATCAGGGCTGATGTGATTGGTGTGTGTTAATGTGTAGGTTAAGTATTGCCTCGCAATGCCGTGCCGAAGATTCTGAATGGCCGTGAAAACCTAAGAACACATTCATCTTAATTTCGAACATTTTGAACAGTTTAACGAAAACAATATAATCATTATGATAAACTTCTTTTTTTGCAAAATACTTAAGTGTACTTGTAATATTTTTTCTCATTTATTTGTATCCATGTTTACACTTTCCTGCTGTTTATTTATTTTTATCCATGTTTGCACTTTCCTATTCTGTAATATATACAGAATTAAAGTCATACATATGGTTTTTAACGCTTTTAATGATATGCTGGCTACAGTCGTACAGTTAGTTGCTTTGTCACTTTTATTTTATAGCGTACGTATTCCTTCCTTAACTAACCCACTAATTTGGTTCCTGCTAGAGAAAGTCGACTTCCCAAGTTTTATAATAAAAAATATCCACACTAACTAATTTTCACAACATTAAAAATTCAAAGACATAAAAAAAAATATATTCCAGAAAATTTATTATAACTGATAAATTTATCATAACCGATAATAAAAGTTATATTATCATCTTACAGTTAAACCTGAATATTTAATAATACAGTTTAACTGTACTTTAACATGAGACAAATATATTCCCATAACCATATTAATTAACTAGAGCAATAAATATGATTGTCAACAGAATCACGATTTTATTCATGTCATTATATTACCTTTTATGATTTGCACGCCAGTCACGTGGTGACAGCCATTTTCCCGTGTTGCATTATGGTCAATAAGAGATTTCAATAAATATATTATGACACATAAATCAGCCGGATATTGACCGCTATGACTTGTCATTCCAATGACAAAAGTCTTTATCGAAGAATATCTTGTGAACACGCATTCGTGAGCAGAATTTCCGCGCTGTACCGAAACATTGCGATGAATAATAAATAATTATTCTAGGTGTGATGAAATTATACAATTTATGAGGAATAATGCTATAATGGCTTTGTTAACGTCTTAACCTTCAAATAATTTGCGTATTGTTCTGTCATCCCAATTAACACTCCCGTTAATGTAAGTTTACCAAAAGAGGACATACGCTACATCAAATTTTGATTACTTACTTAGTAATTGAATGTATGCGAAAGACAAAATGACACATAGTTTCATACCACAAATACCATGCCTCTTAAGACTATAAATATACAATATTATTAAGAAAAATTTCAATTCTTTATGATAATATTACCACAGAACAAATAATAATAAAGAAGAAGGAGGGGCAAAGCCCAGCCATCTGTCTATACACTATCCATCATATAAAAAATAGAATATAAATATCTGGCATATACCTGTGTGTGTCTGTTTTTTAGCGTTAAACACACGACAAAAATGTTGTCAAACTGTTATAATTGTACATAGATAACACTTTACTTGTGACTCATTATGATCGATATTGAAACGCACTATGGATAGTATAAGGCATTACAGGTGAGCGTGGAATGATCTGGCATTCGTTGTTAATTGTATTTAATATGCAGGGCAGAAATGAACTGAAAGGAAACAAACGCATAACGATCTTACATTAAAAATAAAAATAGACACTGTTGATGTCTCAATCGATTGACAAAAAAAGAACAATATACCAATATGTCCAATACAGATTTGCACAATTGTAGAGTCGTATTGAGAATACAAAATCCCACAAATAAACATAGAGCTATGACACTCAGAGTTGAAGCTCGATGTCACCTTGACACTTCACTAGATTTTTAAAACCTTGGGTGCCGGGATTGTTGTGCTGTTTTAAATGGAAAAGTTTGATGATTTGATCAGTACCTTATGTTAACAAAAAATAATTATAACGGCATCTTCATACTGATTTTTTTAAACTGATCAATAGAAAAACCGTTTACAAAGAAGTTACAAAATAATGATGAACATAAAAATAACTTGATTAAATTAACAATAATATAATTGTATTTTTATTTCTTTTTAGATGTACTCACATAAAATTTTTATAAATTTTCATGCTTTAACAAAGAAATTACATTTATTTACAGTTTTTTTAAAAATATACCTATACATTTCTAAAAAATATGTTAATCGCCATGTTTACCATTTTAAATAACTGTATATAGATATTTTTATTTTCATACTATTATTGTTAATTTTATGTACCCTTCGAATAGATTGTTGGTCTATAGTTAAGACCTCGCCTAGTGACCGGTATTTAAAACTTCATTCCATGAGACCACCATGTTATTCCTATTTTCATAGCACAGTGTTTAGCTTAGATTAAAAATAGTAAGAAGATGGATGTGACACGTATTCCCGTGTAAACATCTCAATTAAAACAAATGGTGCCTGCTATGTCGTAAATGCAAAATAAATAAAAACAAGAATTAAAATTTATAACTTACTTACTTACTTAACATCACGCCGTTTCCCCGTGGGGGTAGGCAGAGAGGACAGAGCGCCACACTCTTCTGTCCTGGCATACAACTCTCGCCTCATCCACATTCATATATCTTCGCATGCAAGCTCGCCGGTTATTGAGGCTTCTAACGGGACCATCTTCTAGTAACTGATTAATCTGGTCATGCCACGTCTTCTGCGGTCGCCCTCTCTTCCTGGCGCCATCAACAATACAATTTATAAAACTTTTTTTAATTAATTGACGCTGTAACACAGTCTTAATTCACCTGATGAAGGAAACGGACGTTTCCGAAACATGTGGTGTAACAAGTCTCAAATATAAAATAGTGGAAAGAAACAAAGTTCAGTGTTTTATTTCATAATTTGTTTATAAAACTTATTCAATTATAGTAACTTTGTGATACCTATTAGTTGAATACCTACTGAATTTGAATATTTCCCCTTATCTGCTAAGTTTGTTAACTTTTTGAAGAAAAATATCAAAATGCTAATTTTACATTTTACCTATATCATGAGAGCTCATTAATAATTCAACACCGTTATTCAAATATTTGACAAGAAGCAACAATTTACAATCACAATTTAAATATTAATGTTTAAAAATGATATTATAACTGTACTAATTTCACACATCATCCGGACCACCCGAAGGTGTTGAAATTCGTTTAACATATTCACCATATTAAATTTCGTCAAGTGTGAATGATTTATCTGCCAAAGCGATCCTTCTACCATCGGGGATTTTTATATTTTATCATCCCAGCATGACCATTCCTCTTGAGCCTAAAATAAAGATGTTAAAATTTTGTTCATAACGCCGCCGCGGCATTCGCTTGAAGTGTTACCACAATGCCGGGAAAAAAGATAAACAAAATCTCTTTTTGATTTGATTTGAATTCGGAATCGGAAGTGCAGATTTCATGCCAAAATGCACAATCAAGATCTCTAAAGGGTTGGTCCTTTGCACGTGTGTAAAATGCCTACTTCCGCCCGCCACGTTGGCGTTCTTTATTTAAATGCACCACCTGTAGGACTTGCGAGGGATGCGCATTGAGATATTGGCGCGCGATGCTTCTCCGAGGAGATCAAAGGAGGGCATCAATGCATTTCGCGAAGCGTAAAATTGTCATTGAAATGTACTTGACATCTTTCATACTCGTCTTCTTTATAGCTTATTGACAACTTTAGAGGTTCGGCTGTGCTTTCAATTTTTAACTAACATAAGTATATTTAAGACTTTTTAAGCGAGAGCTAGATCAACGAATTATCTCTATCACTCTTAAAAGTTGTTAGTAAAAAACTAACAGACTTGAACCTGAACTTGAACTGAACCACTGAATCCACACTACAAATAATTATTTCATAGTTGGTGTAGTGGTTAAGACACTCGCCTAGTAATTGTGGTCGGGAGATCGAGCTTCATTCCAGGAAGCCAGCAAGTATGTTTTTAGCTTAGTTTTAAAATAAAAACAAGTGATATTGCGTGTTTTCTACATAAATAATTTTTTTTTTAAAATGACTGTGATAATGTCAAAATAGACCAACTAAATCATTCAAGTTATAATATAAACTCAATTGCAATGAGTTTTATAAGATAAAACAACACGTGATATGTTTTTTATTATAAAATAATACTTTAGATGCCTCGGCAATGAAAATGTTTTTTCGATTAATATATATGTGTATTTGTGAGTGATTATATAAATTTGTTTTAATTTTAACACGTTTAAATAGTAAATTTACGAATAAAATGTGATTTATGTAATTTTTCATTAAGTTTTATGAACTGTGTTGTTACTAAGGTAATTTGTACTCAGGATGTGAACATTTTTCTGTAGATTCAATTGGGAGAAAAATAAGATTATTTTAATTATTTTATGAAATTTTCAAACCCAAATATTCTCGCAAATCTAGGTACCGTCTGTTGTTAAAATTTTCATGAAATATAAATACCAGCATAAAGACTGAATTTTTTTTTGAAATAACAAAAATTGTACAAACAAATAAATATATGTATAGGCATACCTATATAATATTATGTCTAACATACTCTTTTACATTAAACAAACGAACTTGCTATTCATTTATTCTGATCCTGAACACTTTGTTTGCGTGTAAATGTGTGCCAATGTTTAATTTTAAAGCGCTTGGGGCAGGTCAAGAAATCGTTTCCTTCCACATTTTTTTATTTATTTTTAGTGACCGCCGCCGTATGGTAACGCCTCGGTTCGCTGAAGGTCAAATTTCTACCGAAAATATTTTACCTCGTTTCAGAAATATTTTAAGAATGTATTTTAATGTTGCAAGGCGGAAAAATTATTACCTACGTAATTTTTGTCTTCGATATATTCCATTTCACCAAATCCGTTCGAAACCAGTATAAACAGATGCTTTGCTGTAAATAACAAAGCAGGTATGTACGAGAATATGTTTAGAAAAACGCTCATGCTGAATGTATGTACATGTTCCGTTCCAAACCGTTCCAACCCACTATAAAAATATGCTTTGCTGTAAATAACAAAGCAGGTATGTACGAGTATATATTTAGAAAAATGCTCATGCTGTAAATAACATGTTCCGTTCCAAACCGATCCAACCCACTATAAAAACATGCTTTGCTGTAAATAACAAAGCACACATGTACGAGTATATGTTTAGAAAAAAGTAATCCATAAAAACAAAGTTTTTATTATACTCCCTTTCTCATTTACTAGTGGAAACTGGTTTGGCGCTTAACCTACACGTTGGGTTTCGGTCGAGGACGCTACGAAAGGGAGTAATAAAATTTTTACAAAAAAACAAAATTATACTATAATCAGGTTCTGTGTCTACCAGACGCGTTGAAATATTTTCATACAACTTAGTAAGTTGTACGAAAAAAACATTAAAAATTTGAAAAATCTAAAAATTTATTAATGTTTTTTAACGAAAATTTGATAGATCTTCTTGATCGTTGCCACGAGTCTGCTTGCAAAGTTTCAGCTTAAATAAATAAAAATTTCAAATAAAAATTTGGTAAAAACCAAGTTTTTATTTTACTCCCTTTCTTTATAAAATATAACAATAATTAAAGACGAATTAAAACATATAACATAACACTAAACTTACAGAAATTTAATATATTTCTAAAATGTCATCAATATCGTACCTTATGAATTTCCAGCGTCAAATGATTTAGTCAGAATCAGATTTGAGTAATGTAGAATTCTTCAAAACTAAACAGAAATCTAAAAAATAAATGATTATTTGATTTCTTCCAAAATACCCAATTTTGCTGCCATCTGTGAACCAATTATCATAAATTTTCGAAATTCATAGTGAAGTAGCTATTATACCTATTGACGGAGTAATTCAAATTTTAAATATTCCGTGACGTTATCGGGCCGCCGTTGGTATATTTTGTAATGATTCCGATTTGAAAAAAAACATTAAAAATTTGAAAATCCAAAATTATACTAAAATTATTATTAATTTTTAACGAAAATTTGAAAGATCTTCTTGATCGTCGCCACGAGTCTGCTTGCAAAGTTTCAGCTCGATTGGATCACGGGAAAGGGGTTTAAAATGGATCCAAAATTTGTTCTTCAGACAAAAAGTCAAGAAGACAAGCAGACGCCACGAGTTAATATAAAGGGAGTAAAATAAATCGAAATTAGAAATGCATCCCGCAATATGAATAATACGTCTGTAATTGGCGTATTGTCTTAGTTTCCTAATTTCTTTTTTAGAATTAGAATTAGAATAGAAAGAAAAAATAAGATTTTAAATTGAATGCTAAACATTCAATTTAAAATTTAAAATTTTGTTTTCATTTAGGTGCGGGTTATTGATATTTTCACATATTTGCGGCAATAGGAATGTATTCTGGCATGATGGAATGTTTTTTTACCGTAACAATATGTATGTATGAAAAGCACATCACTGTTACGGATATAATATAAATTAAAATAATAATAATTAACTCTATATTTATATACTCTAGTAATAATAATAATAATAAAGCAAGGACAAGAAGTATACATCCAGTTTATTAGTCACCAACGTGATAACGACATCAATTGTAATAAGTTATTTTTTCAATTGATTCAGCAATATTGTACATATACGGAAAGGTATTTCCGAAACATGTAGGTGAAATTTATAAGTAGATTTATACAAATACTATAATAAATAAATAAATTTTGTTAAAAGTTACCTGCGTATCAAAACACCTTTTGAGTTACATTTAAATAATGCGGGTAGCGTCTTGCTTTACTTGCGTAGTAATCTAAAGTGTTACAGTCATAAGGAAGAAATATAATAACTTTATTTTAAAATGAATTTTCCATAAAATATATATATTTAGGGTCAACACTGTCCTTTTGTAAATCGTTGGTAGTTGTTCTATAATAATTATTACAAACACAGTATTTGAAAAATAATGTAAAAATAAATTTGATTTTTTAATAGCTTCCAATCTTACTGACAAATTGGTGATAATATTTTTTTTAATCCATATAGACTTTGTAGACGAAGAAAATTCGTATTCACATTCATATTTATATCGAAAGCGTAAACGACTTTTGAGCGGCAAGAATGAGAAACTTTTATGAAATTTAATATATATGTAATAAAAATGAATAGTATTAATCAATCAAACACAAAGTATTTCATATTTTTTTCGGCTTTGGCTACTATAACAACATCGTTACTTTTAATTTTATATTCTACACATTATTTCAAATTGTTCTGCGATCTTTAGCGTTCAGCCATTGATAGAAATAAAACCACTTTTTATGACGATTTCAATGAGAAAGCGAAACTTATGAGAAAATGCACAAAGCAATGGCGAGGAATTTCTCGTGAAGTGATATAAGTAAGATTGTAATCACGCTACACTGCATTCAACCATCGAACATATTTCCGTCAACAACAACGAACAAATCAATGAAGTTCATTAACGTTGGTCATTTAGTAAAAAATAGGTTATAAACAGTTTCTAAAATAAATTAGGTATACATATTTTGATACATATCTACATAGAACAATATCTTGATATTTTGTGTTGAAATAACAGATAACGAAGGGCCGTATGGATTATAGTAGTCTTTTGTAAAAATTATAGAATTTTACGAAAACGGATTAGGTAATTGGTGGAAACCGCAATGGTCAATGGTTTAAACGAAAAATTAATATAAACCGTGTTGGTACAACCCATCCTAATATGTTTATTTAGCCTAGTACTAGCCATGTTGTCTAGTTCAGTGATTTTTTGGTTTTAAAAAGATTTCAAATTAAGAAAAGAATCCATAATATGCTCAGAACCATTAGTCGGTGTTTCATATCCCATTCTCCTGTATTTAGTTCTATCATACGGCCGGTAACAGCGGTAGCTGATTATATTTTTATAATATTCTCGGCAGTGAACGACAAGGAAGTTGTAGATACGTTGCTGAACAACGTCATTTGTTCAACCAAGAAAGTAATCAATATAACTATAAATTTTTTCCAATATAGAACATTTATAAGATCTTCGTTATCTTTCTTATAAAATTAATAATATAATACCTAAACATATAGAGTTTTAATATTTCTTATTATTGTACCTACTGTTGTAATATATCATTATTTTTCAAACATTATTGTGTTTCACTTTCAATTACAGAATGTGTTATATATAAAAATATATAACACATTCTGTAACCAATACATATACGAATAAAAAAAATACATTTTTTACCATATTATGCTGATTTAATTATTATATTATTAACATTTCTTTTCAATTATTTTTTTGCAAATAACACACCTGTCTTAGAAAGATGCAATCAATAAAATAGCATCAAAATATTCAATTTTTATCCGACAGTTTAGCTTTTAACCATTTTGTCAAGATTAAAATTTTAACATAATAATAATTATAATTTCAGAATATTTTGAGTATGTTTAAATTTTTCAGAACAGTGATGGATTTTTGTCACAGGGACATCATTAATCAATCAATCTCACAGTAATTCGAATGAATTTCATTACACAGATAAAGTATATTGCTATCAAATTCCATAATCGACTATTGATGTCTCATTAGCGACATCTGTGGGCATTTAGGAGTGAAAAAGCTTTGGTGCAGGCCGCGTGGAGGATGGTTACAACTCATATGTGAAACGTGGCGCATAATTTAAATATATATACTAATTCCAAAAATTAGTGGACATGGTATATTCTATCATGGGTGAAAATGGCGAACGTTACATTGTGTAAATTTAAGCCAGCCTTCTAATCTTTCAAAAAAAGACTTCTATACCTACTTTCTCATAAAAAATACAGTTTCGCCACTGTGGGACATCTATAATATACATTGATTTATTATAATCTCGTTTATAAGATTATAAATAATTAACATACTAAAAGCTTCATTACTTATAAATATACAATGGACCTACCTATAACGTATGGGCATAATACAATGATTATATTTATTAAAAAATATTTTTGAGCTCGAATGAACGGCGTTGATGGGGTAAAGAATCATAACTTACATAAAAAAATTCTCAGAATTGCTAAAAAATATACTTTTCATGAAAAAATACACTTCCGATGCAGGAAGATCGAGAGAAGGGATTTAATATAAAAAGCTTTTTTTTCCTTCAAAATGTACAATAGTCTGTTTTTTAATTTATTACTTTCGTTTTCTTCAAGGATTAACCCCGTCCAGAGACTCACTCATTCTCTGGGAATATGTCCCAAAGTAACCTTTTGCAAAAAAAAGTCACACAGAAACAGGTAAACTGGGAAAGAGCGCGCTTTGAGTTGTTCCAAAGATTGTCAACATTTTTTACCACCTGTCTTTGTTAACACAGCATTAAATATATTATTAATGAATTTATAATAATATCCAATTTGAAACCATTATTTTTTAAGTTGTTCTTTATTCACATTTTAGTAGTTTTCTCAGTAATCAATAAAACTTTGCAAATATTATTTTTTACATTTACCTAGCGGCAAACTCACAGAAATATCTGCTACAGTTAAATTAATATTATTATTATTAAATAAATTTATTATTAGTATTATTCCTTGTAAATTTTGTTGGTAATTTTTTTCTTTTATTTGTTTGGTTATATAAATTGTTATACAGTTGTACCTATTCAAAATGTTAGTTTAGATTAACTGAAAAAATCTAGAAAAATAAAAATAAAAGAATTAAAGTTTTTCGGTTAAATGTTTATATAATATATTGTGACGGGTTCGCGGCGGTAAGAGATTAAATGAAACACTTTAAAATAATTAAAGATTTATTATTTACAAAAAATTACTGGACACAAACTTAACAGGAATACTACGCCGTTATTTGAGTTATCACTTTAGATTATTCCACAAACACGTAAGTAGGTAGACATCCAGTAACATTCCGATTTCAACCATTCCTTCTAGACGCTTGAAATGAAGACGAAGTGAAACATTTTAAATCTATTAAAATTTTATTATTCACATAAGCTTACTACACACACTTAACTGGAGCACTACTGCATATATCTTCTTCTTCTTTTTCCCGACCTCTGCGATCATCTGGGAGAAAGTTTCCCTATCCAGGGCAGTGCGGAACAGCTCTTCCACGCTTCTTATCCCGGTCCACTCTCGGATATTTCGAACCCAGGAATGCCGCCTCCTTCCGATTCCTCTACGACCCTCAATCTTTCCCTTTATGATGAACTGAAGAATTGAGTACTTTCCGCCTCTCATTATATGACCAAAGTATGAAATTTTACGGAGCTTTACTGTGTTGAGTAACTGTCTGTATTTGCTTTACGTGAAACTTCAATATTACTAGTGATGTCAGTCTAGGATATCCTTAACATTTTACGATGTATCCACATTTCGAACGCCTTTTTAGAGTCCATGCTTCAACAATACATAGCATTTGGTCAACCTCTGTCTGAGCTTCAAGTTTAAGTCGTTATTACAGACTAAACTTTTCATCTTATTAAAAGATGCACGGGCTGTCTCTATTCTGCATTTGATCTTCGTATCAGGGTCCAGATTGTCAGTAATAATACTGCCCAAATATTTAAATTGTTTTAATCTCTCAATGTTAACACCCTTTAATTAAAGGTACACATTTAGATGACTCTCTCGGCTAAAAACTATAAACTTGGTCTTGATAATATTTACGTTTAGACCATAATGTTCGCCAGTGGAATTAATTTTACTGTGCAGTTGTTGCAGGTCTTCCACATTATCTACCAGCATAACGGGATCATCAGCAAATCGGATGTTGTTGATAGCCACACCGTTGACTTTCACGCCAAGGTTTGTATTATCTAGCGCTTCTTTGAAGACCATGTCAGAGTATAAATTGAACAATGTAGGAGAGAGAACACATCCCTGTTGAACTCCACGCTGAAAAGGAATGCCTCGTTAAGTAGCTCCATTCTCAACTTTAATAATAACGTTTTGCTCCCAATACAAGTTTTTAATTATTCTCACATCCTTCTCATCTATATCACATCTTTGTAATATTCTAATTAAATCTGTGTGTTTTACTCAGTCAAATGCTTTTTTGTAGTCTATAAAGCAAGCATATACCTTTTCTTTGGTCATAACATTTTTGCAATAAGATATTTATTGTTGTCAGCGCTTCTGGTGTACCAAATCCATGCCTAGACCCAAATTGAGTATCATCTAGGTCACGTTCGCACTTATGTCTTAATCTGGCAGTATTATATTCAAAAATATTTTTAGGACATGATTCGTAAGACTTAAAAGACGATAGTCATTACACTTTTTTGGGTGTTTCCTTTTAGGTAGAGTGATTAACAGTGATTTCAACCAATCTTGGGGGATAATCCCTGTATTGTTAAATAGTCTAAGTAGGCATATATTTCAATTTATTAATTTGATTAGCTATTGAGCTATAGAGGAATTATATCCTATAGAGCTATAGAGGAATTATATCTATAGAGGAATTATTATATAGAGGAATAAATCCTATAGAGGAATTTGGCATGCTTTTATAGTCTTTGCGATAGCATGCAACAATTCTGATTTTAATATTACAGGACCTCGATTAGTTTTTGGTATTTCAATATCAATGCGAGAGTCTTGAAAGAAAGTTGTAATATAATCCTCCCATGTTTTTAAAATTACAGAATCATCCAATATCAAATTATAAGATTCATCTGTGAGATATGTTGGTTTAGATTTCGTATTAAGACCAGTCAATTCTTTCAGTTCCTTATGCAAATTAAATGCATCGTGGATCTGATCATATCGTTCCAACTCTTCACATTGTCTTTTTATCCATTTTTCCTTAGTTCGTTTGATCTCGCGTCTAATAATCCTTCGGGAGTTTTTGTATTCGCTGCTATTGTGATTTTTTTATAAGCTTTTCTACGTTGTTCCATCAAATTTAATATATGATCTGTCATCTATTGCTTTTTACAAATTTGTTTTTCAGGTTTCAGGTTTTCATTGCAGGTCACATTTATAATATTTTTAAGATCATTTCAGTGTTGTTCAATCGAGTTGATATTATTATTGTTTTGTTGTAATTTATTCATTTAATTTAATGGTAACTTTTTTTTTGATGGATATGTCTTTCAGTTTTTCAGTGTTTATTTTCTTATTTGTAGTAGTAGTACTTTTTGTAATTAATTTCAATTTGAGTTTAATATCTAAAACAAGTGGGTTATGATCTGATCTTATATCAATTCCAGGATATGTTGTAGCACGTTTTATACTGTTTCTGAATCTTTCTCCTCTCAGAGCACAGTTTATTTGATTCCTGATTGGGTTGGGGCTTGTTGGGTTGTCTTGTGGAGATCTCCATATATATAACCTGCGTTTTGGTAGTTTATACCATATACTAACAACTACCATATAGTATTTCTCCTCTGTTGTTGAATTGTCCAAGACCATAATCTCCAACAAAGCGTGAACGTCGACCTTGCCCAATCTTGGCATTGAAGACTCCAATAATGATATTTATGTCATTACTTTTTGTTGATTTCAGAGTATCAGTACACAGTACAGTCTTTCAACTTCATTATCATGTTTAGGGTCGGCTATTGGTGCGTATATTTGTATAATATTTACATTGAAAGGTCGTGCTTCTAATTGCAGGATCATAATTCTGTCAGATATTGGTATAAAATTTTTGACGAATTTACAAAAGTCAACTATGCCTCCATTACGATGGCGATTTGTGAGATATATCACTTCCAGAATAATACAGGTAACCTTTATGATGATTACGGCCTAAGGGTAGGCAACTCCAATAGAAAATTCCACCGAAGAAGGCAACGGAAAACCACTTCGGTCAACAATTCCCAGGAAATCATTATTAAATGGACCAGGAGTGCGAAGAATCTCCCGGCTCAACAGAATGAATGAAACAGTTAGAATCGGAACATAGAAATTTGTGTGCAGCAGATAAACTTGATAACCTAATACAAGAAATGGGCAGAATTAAAATTAATATCCTTGGAATAAGCGAACTCAGACGTATATTATCATCATAAAGGTTACCTGTATTATTCTGGAAGTGATATATCTCACAAATCGCCATCGTAATGGAGGCATAGTTGACTTTTGTAAATTCGTCAAAAATTTTATTGGTTCTTTGAAAGTTATAAATGAGGAGTGAATATTATAATAAACAAATATTTTATATCAACAGTTTTAGAACCACCAGTCATCTTCCTTCTATTTTTTTTAAAGTTTGCACGTGTGATTTCTATTACACCTACACACATCCCTTTGATTTTTTTTCGTGAGAACTTTAAAAGGTTGGCAGTTTGTAAACGATGTGAAACTCATTCACTTATTCCACTAAATAAATAAAGATTTAAGAAGAATTACATTGCTTGGTGAATGAACCACTAAGATGTAAAGGAAACCACACACAACGTTTATAAAAAAAAACAGTATTTGCAAAAAGTGTATTTTACGTATTATTTTTATTGAATTTCTAGATTATTTATTATTTACCATTACGGATTAGGGAGTAGGAATTAAGTATAACATTTATTTAAATATCACGCTACTATTATTCTACTGCACGCAAAGCTTAAATTGTAAAATCCTGAAGGTCTCCAAAGACATAATTTTAATAATTACTTACTTCCACACGACATGTCCTATGGCTATGGCTGGATTAAGTGATCACTTTACATAATGTAACGTTTGTATTATTCTTAGAATTTAATTATAAAAATATTTTGAATATAAACTAGTCTATAAAAGAAATAAAAATAATTTTCAGGCGTATTCTAGTGTAGCTAACCAGCCGCCCTCTATTTCTGGCGCCATCAACATTTGCGTCATTCATCTTTCTTACCACTTTTCCCCATCCATTCACTCAACATGACCAGACTAGCTAATTTTTTAAATTCTATTCACACTGCTAAGGTCAGATTTACATTTCTACATCATAAATGGATTTGCCACCCACGCATTCAAGTAATTTCATTTTCATTTTATTCAATCTATTTTCATTCCTCTTCTGCCAGCACTAAGCTGTACACATACATCAGTGTTGGTACCAGAATTCCTTTATGTACTCAATCTTTTCCCTGCAGTCACCCTGGTCTTAATATCTTTCATAGCCTTCTCTTTTCTATCGAAAATACTTGCCAAATGTTCTACACAAACTCATCTACTTGTTCCAAATAATAATTTTCTACTAGCATTTCATGCGTTGTCTTACTCTCCTCCTTCAACATCATCACTTTTGCTTGTTTTCGTAAAAGATTCATAATAAGGTCACTTTCCTAGCACATATCATACATAATTCGTAATAGACTGTAAATCTTGCTCGCTATTTCCCGTTCACACTGCAGCATCCGCATTCAGTAAACAAGCATAATAAATAAAATCGTTCATTTTTCCTCCTATAACTAACTTATTCCAGTTTGTCACACAATTATCTATAATCCTGCATGACATCTTTTGTAATATTAATCTATGGTGTGAATGATCTATTAATTCCTACGCAGTTCTTTTAGGGGATACAATTGCGTGTATAAGTTTACTTTTCACCATACATCCAGAATGTGCCTTCCATAATATTTCTGTTTTAACTCTATCGAAAACCTTTTTCTCGATCTTTTTCTTCTATACTTGTAGATAAAATATTTGATCCTGATGAATATTTTTTTCGCCCATAAGAAGATTTTTCCCATAATTTTCTTACATTTTTTCGTCTCTGACCTCACTCTTGTTATCAGATGTCCTGTATATAGTTTGCCAACCAAGCTCGATGTTCTGATTACCCAGCTTACCCATTAATTTCCAGCATTCTATTCTCGACCTTTCTTTACCTTTGCGAAGAGGCATAATAACGGCTCTCCTTCAGTCTAATAGCGTATGGCTCTTCTTCAATACAATGTAATATATCAATATATGTGTTTTATATAGAACATTTCTCAGATATTATATATGTTTATAATTTGTTGATTTCTTACTCTAAATCTTTATGTGCCAAATAATGTAATAGTGTATTCAAAATTTGACTAACTAACTTACCATCATGCCATTTCTCCACGAGGATAGGCAGGGAAGATCAAGCGCCACACTCTCCCGTCCTGATACACAACTCTCGCATCATCCACATTTATAATCTTCGCACGCAATCTCGCCGTTTGTTGATTTTTCTAACAGGACTATCTTCAAAATATGCTTATGTTATAATAATTTCAATAAGTTTCAGTGGACTGGTGAATAGATAACTAAACAAACAAATCACAAAGCTTTGTTTTAGGAGAAAGCCGTATGAAAGTCACATGATATTTTGCTGTAGCATTGTATCCAGCCGGCGCGACGCGGCGGTGCAGTGCAGTACTGCGGCACTTAAAAGTAGTTCTTGCGCGATAGTTACGAGTTTTGCGGTCGCCGTCTGCGCGGAATGTTTGCTCTGCGTTAGATGTTATTGCAGTTGCCGAGTTCACGGCCAACTTTGTTACGCATTTGTATGGAAATTGTTGTATTATTTGCAGGTGACAGTATTGCGGCGACGAAGTGACCGACGCCATTTCGGCCTCAGGTGCATTACGCGCAGCGAATAACTATTCTTGCGCGTAGTTTAAATGTTTAGTTTTTTTCTGGAATCGCGAAAACTAATTTGGGTTAAAAAATTTCAAGTTCGTACTTTGGTCCTGGCAGAGAAATAATAATAATGTTTTTCTCAGGGTCCTAGCAACCGAGCAAAATTTGGATTGCAGGCGAACTAACTCATGGCTATAATTTAAGTAAAATATGTAAGTTAATATTTTTTTGAAAAGTAGGTAGAAGTAAAAATACGCATTATACTAGTAATCTTTTAATTTTTCAAACCAAATGAGTATTTGAAAATCAAAACCTACTTAACTCCATAAACTGACCTACTTTTTTAGAAAATCAAATAATTGACAATCAATAATTTCAGACTGATACTTGATATAATAGTTAACTAATATTTAAAATATAGGAATAATCTTAGAGAATATAAAGGTACATTCATTCATACATTAAATCTAAAAAAAAAGTAAAATTGATGGTTGGGTACATTTTAGTTAAATGTAGTTTGAAACAATCATTCATCATATAACAAAAACATAATCAACTTAAAGATCTTCAGAACGCAGATAGAATACAGAATGACTTAACAATGTGCAATAACAAACTTCGTATATTTTTAAATCCTACAGTAAATTTTTGTGTTGAATACAAAAATGCAGCACCTGTAGCAGAAAATTTTTCACAGCCTCGATAATTTGGCGGCTCCCACACGAACATATAATAAATTTATAGCGAATAAAGTTTTCAGTGACAACGCATCTGCTGTTTGTGTGATCTGTCATTGTTTATTTTATCGGATAATAATATTTCCAAACGTATTTTGTGCAATACTAATTACAGGGACATGCGTGTGACCCACCCCTGGTAGTCAGCAAGGGGTCGACCCTTTGTTTTATCTGTGAAATTTCTCTACTCTCACGCGCGTGCACATTACGCAAGTGAATGACCGTTAAAGTATCAATTCGAGATGATTTAGGGGAGATTCTGGAACGCATAATAATAATTTCATATTCCCTCAAGTATAGGTATTTCACTCAAAAACGTTGAAAAAATCGATGTTTTCAAGAATGAAAAAAGCCAAAACCAATAAGGTTATCACAAAATATTTATTTAAAGCGAGTCTTAATCAAATAAAGCTACAAAAACAATGCCTATTCAGAAGAAACATATATATTTAAAACATTACAATGTTGCATTAACTCAATGTGATGAAAATAGTCTTATTGATCTTGATATTGCAAACGGAATATAAATCGTCACCCCAATTCTTGTCGTAAGGTCAAAACAAAAGTTTTGAGAAAAACGCATTCAATGTTTGAAATCGATTTTCCAACTACAGGAAACAATATGATTCTTTTCCGAGTTAATGATAATATTGTATTTTTTTTTATTACGTCATTTGCAAGAGAGCAATTAGATATACCTGGTACCGTTTTTTATAATTCTTATATTAAAGACGATACGACAAACATCCGCGACATGGCGACGAAAACTGACGATACAACAAAACGGAACTGAAATATCGGTTGGTATTTAAAGGAAAAAGATGTCATTTTAATGTTTTAATGTATTAGGTCTTTACATATGAAATTGGCGTTTAGTATGGGAGGAACATAAAGCCGATTTTTTTTATTATAATATATTTATTTAATCAAAGTATGTACCATTGCTATCTATGCACTTTTGCCATCTCATAGGTAGTTCATCGATCCCTTTACTAAAAAAACCATTCGGACGGGAATCAATAAAATCTTTGAAGGCGGTTTGGACTGCCCCATCGGAGTTGAATTTTTTCCTTTGCAAGAAGTTATCCAAATTTCGAAAAAAATGGTAATCTGTTGGGGCAAGGTCCGGAGAGTACGGTGGATGTCTTAGACATTCCAATTGAAGCTCCTCTAATTTGGTAGCCGTCTGTTGTGCAGTGTGTGGTCTAGCGTTATCATGAAGCAGCAGTGGCCTAGAGCGATTAACCAGCCTCGGTTGTTTAGCAGCTAGCTTTTCCATCATGGTTTGCAGTTGCTGACAATAGACATCTGCCGTAATCGTCTGGCCAGATTTAAGAAAGCTGTAGTGAACGACACCAGCACTAGTCCACCAAACGCTCACAAGTAACTTTTTTGGAGTCAATTTTCGCTTGGGGCATGGTTTGGCTGGTTCGGCAGGGTTCAGCCATTGCGATAAGCGCTTCCGATTATCGTACAGGATCCACTTTTCATCACAGGTAATGATTCGATTTAAAATCCCTTCATTATTGTGCCGGTTGAGTAATGCAACGCAGCAGTCAACGCGCGTTTGTTGATTTGCTTCACTCAATTCGTGAGGTACCCACCTTTCAAGCTTTTTCACCTTACCAATTTGCTTCAAGTGGATTAAAACAGTTTTATCACTAACACCGCAGCCTGCAGCTAACTCGGATGTGGTTTGCGATGGATCCGCTTCCACAATAGCCTTCAATTCTTCATTATGAACTTTGGTCTCCGGCCGTCCACGGGGCTTGTTCTGCAGGTCGAAATTTCCAGAACGAAAACGTTGGAACCAAAAACGCGCTGTGTTTTCTTTTGCGGCACCGTCGCCATACACATCATTAATCCTTCGAGCCGTTTCTGCAGCACTGGTGCCACGGTGGAACTCGTACTCGTAAATAACGCGATATTTCAAGTTTTTCATTTTGTAAACTGAGTGACGCAAAGAAAAAAACAATTGAGGAAAAAACAAATGAATTGTAATTTTCAAAACACAAATACATGAGTAAATAGCTGTATAAATTTGGATTTGGAATTCCTAACCAAAGAGAAGATATTTGAGATCAAATTTTCCAGTACGGCAAAACGCCAATTTCATATGTAAGGACCTAATATTAATTTTTCGATTCAAAATAACAGGAAAAACCTGTTTTCATTTAAACAATATATAAGAATTAAAATGATTTGATTAAAGTATTCTTTATCTTAATTTAAGCGATAATCATTTTTATGAAACTCTACCAAAAAATATTAATTTAAACAACAGAAATACTACATTAAATTATGATTTACAAGACCAGAGAAGCTTTTTGCTGGGGTAATAAGAAAAAAATAAAGATATACTAAATAAAAAATTATAATAAAGGCAAAATCAATGATTTTTAAGTAAAGTTTCGTAAAATATATTATTTAGGTACCGGTGGCATATATGAAAGCATTAATGCTAGGTCACGTTTTTTTTCCTCAGTTCAAGACTTAATAATAATAATAATAATAATATTTAGATCATTTGTGTATCGCCGTTTTCGTGAGTACCTACTCACCTCAAGGGTCGTACATCTCAAAATGGGAAATTTTAAACGATTTTCATGTCTCAGATGTGTTTCTTGTAATTTATTACTACGAATGATGTCAAATCCATGTTTGTCTTATATGTACTTGATGTTAAGTATATCATTTAGTTCGTATCTCAATTGCTTTATTTTAGTATATGGAATAAAGGATAGCCCATCACCACCAGAAATGTAATTCAAAAAGTCTTTTCGTTTTAATTGAAATATCTTTAATTTTACTTTTTCGTAGGTCATATTTTTTAATTATTAATTGAATAAGAAGAGATACCGGGCCAGATACGACAAGTGGGAGCCCAAATTGAATGTTACGACAAGATAGAACTATTTTTTTTTTTAATTTTTGTACGAACATAAGATTAAATGGAGCTGATAGTATACATACGACAAGACAGAACTGATCAAACATCAAATTTCAGCACATACGACAAAATGGAATTCTGTACCGACGAAACGAGTAGGTACGATAAAATGGATTTGTAGAGCAAGTCTCAAAGCCTCACGCTATCAGAATAAGTCAAAAACGATGATGTTGACCTTACTACAAGACAGAACTGGGGTCACGAAATATCACGCTGCCAGAGCGCCCCGAGAGTTCACACACACGACACTTTTTGTTGCTCTATGCAAAATAAATTTTGGTTTATAATTAAGATTTATATTTAGTCATAGACGTTATATTTTAACTTAACCTCAATTTTATATTATTTAAAGAGTAAAACTTTAATACAAATATGTTTGCATAAATGCAAAAATGTATGCATAAATGTAATATGTTCGCATAAATAATCAAAGATGGAATCTACAAGAAAGTAAAAGTATTTTTTTTAAATAAAACAAGATACCGAGTATCGAGTACTTAAGCATTTCTTAGATATCTTTTAGTTTAACTTAATTTTGGAAAGCTGTATATTTTACGAATAAAATAAAATTGATTATTTCTGCATTTGAACTGCGTTCGGACATTTACCCTCGATCCAATAAACGCAGCGTACCTAATTATTTCAATCATTTTATTGTGGGGTATTTTATCACCGGCCCTCTAGGGACTCCCCAGCTATGTTCATGCCTAACGCCTTACAATTATTTTTGATGCATCTGCATGCCATCGATGGCGGAATTCCAGTGTTGTGTTGTTTTATTCCATGGGAAAACATTGCGCAATACGGTGCCGTAATCATTAGATTCGCCCTTCGGGATATCTGTAGAGACCGGGAATTGTTTCATTTTATTTCGTACGGGGGAAGATATGTGGTTGTGGTGTGTTGATCAATGGTGTATAATAAATAAATTGTATACATACAAGAAATTAAAATAACTAACTCAGTCCATTAAATAGTAAAACTAAAATTGATCTCTTATCTCCTATAATACGCACATATGAAGAAAAAAACCTAACAAAAGTATGTTTTTAGCGAATTATGTAGGTACATATATGCAATATTAACTGGTGAAAATCTTTACTTCGTTTACGGCAATTATCTCTTTTCGACTCGGCATGTCAAAAAAGCGGAAAAAGTCTAACAAGGCTCTACTGAAGTTTCACACTTAAAGCTGTCAAAGCTTAACCGGTCAACTGATAAACGGCGGCGCGCCGGGATACGTGTTTATACTTGTGAATGACTGCTTTTCGTTTATCGGGCTGAGGCCAGTTTTTGTCATAGACCTTATGAATATCGGTATACGAGTGTGAGGCGTCGGACACAATAGCAATTTTTTTAGTATTGATGAAGGCCGGCGTGTCACCCAAATGTCGGGGTTGTTGCCTTTGGTACGCTTGTCATAGGTTCACTATCACTAATCTTGTCCCAAATCCAACATATTAGCGGACATCGATTATATATTCTCTAGAAACTAGTAATAATAATAAGATGAAAAAAAATATTTCCCAGAGAATTGTCAGTCAAAGGTACTGACGCACCGAATTTAATGCATTGTATTTGCGTCATCGCTCTTAAAAGCTTAAGATGACCTAAAAAAAAATTTCCTTAAATAAAAATCATTAAATGCATACCCCTATTTCTCAAAAAATAAAAATACTCAATTTTTACTAACATTCTATTATACTGTTATTATGTATACATATAGCATTATTTACGACTGTAAAATAAGTGAACGTCTTCATGCTTCCGTTGCATAAAAAATGGCTCTCCATAATATGCAAGATATGATTTATTTATTATTACTTTGGGTTAAAGACTGTGACTTATTAATCTTTTTAGATTCTTGAGATTGAGAAATCTTTTTTAGAAATTTTATTAATGTCGATATTTAGAGAATTAAATCAAATTACCCAAAAACTGTAAAAAAAATACGATACTCGGCATTTTTTATTTATGATTCATATAATTAATAATACAACAAAAAATAACATTTATCAAATTACATCACGAATCACAAAGTGCTTGTACTATAGCCACATGTATTTACTTTTATTTTTGTCCTAAAGGGCGTTAATAATAAATAATTAATTAAGAAAATAAAAAAAATAATTATGTTCAACTTATTTAATTAATAATTTATTCTTTAAGAAAAAAATGTAATTTTTAAATACAGAGGTAGTCTATTGATTTACCCAATAATCTTGTTCGTTTTCTCGACGTGAAGTTTCCAACGAATGAAAAGTTTCTCTGTACTTCTACTCGTGCTATTTTTAAAAGTTTTTAAGAAGTAAGTCGCCGGCTAAATTGTTGTACTTGCATGCGTGCCCTAGGTTCGCCATCTCGAATCTCGATTAATGAATTTACAATATATTTTGTTGGTCGATAATTTAATTTAGAATGCAATATATAAAAATTCTTGAGATTCTCATAAACGATTTCTCAAGGAACAGGATTTTCGAAATTTCAAAATAAAAAATTCTCGAGTGAAGGGAATCAAAATTATTCGGAATTATCATAAATTCTGGATCATAATCTCTGTTGTCTATCTCCAGCAAGACGGGCAGACCGAGTCCAAGGCGTGACCGGAGCCACACCACACGCCACACGCCGCGAAGAGTGGAGGCAAGCAGTTCGCTGTGGTAGAAGCAGCCTAAAGAGCAACGTGAATGAGAATGTATCTTACACATCGCTTTTTCTTGTACATATTTTTTGTAATTGAGCAACCTGTTTATGTTTCCAAAAGTTTTGTTAAAAAAACCTTTCACTATATGCCTCATTTTTATTATACTTTTCTGCAATGTAGATTTTTTTATTGATTCTTCATTAACAGGTTTAATATTAGGTCCTTACATATGAAATTGACGTTTAGTATGGGAGGAACATAAAGTCGATTTTTTTTTATTATAATATATTTATTTAATCAAAGTATGTACCATTGCTATCTATGCACTTTAACCATTTCATAGGTAGTTCATCGATCCCTCTACTAAAAAAACCATTCGGAAGGGAATCAATAAAATCTTTGAAGGCGGTTTGGACTGCCCCATCGGAGTTGAATTTTTTCCTTTGCAAGAAGTTATCCAAATTTCGAAAAAAATGGTAATCTGTTGGGGCAAGGTCCGGAGAGTACGGTGGATGTCTTAGACATTCCAATTGAAGCTCCTCTAATTTGGTAGCCGTCTGTTGTGCAGTGTGTGGTCTAGCGTTGTCATGAAGCAGCAGTGGCCTAGAGCGATTAACCAGCCTCGGTTGTTTAGCAGCTAGCTTTTCCATCATGGTTTGCAGTTGCTGACAATAGACATCTGCCGTAATCGTCTGGCCAGATTTAAGAAAGCTGTAGTGAACGACACCAGCACTAGTCCACCAAACGCTCACAAGTAACTCGCTTTTGTTGATTTGCTTCACTCAATTCGTGAGGTACCCACCTTTCAAGCTTTTCACCTTACCAATTTGCTTCAAGTGGATTAAAACAGTTTTATCACTAACACCGCAGCCTGCAGCTAACTCGGATGTGGTTTGCGATGGATCCGCTTCCACAATAGCCTTCAATTCTTCATTATCAACTTTGGTCTCCGGCCGTCCACGGGGCTTGTTCTGCAGGTCGAAATTTCCAGAACGAAAACGTTGGAACCAAAAACGCACTGTGTTTTCTTTTGCGGCACCGTCGCCATACACATCATTAATCCTTCGAGCCGTTTCTGCAGCACTGGTGCCACGGTGGAACTCGTACTCGTAAATAACGCGATATTTCAAGTTTTTCATTTTGTAAACTGAGTCTCGCAAAGAAAAAAACAATTGAGGAAAAAACAAATGAATTATAATTTTCAAAACACAAATACATGAGTAAATAGCTGTAAAAATTTGGATTTGGAATTCCTAACCAAAGAGAAGATATTTGAGATCAAATTTGCCAGTACGGTAAAACGTCAATTTCATATGTAAGGACCTAATATATTACCCGTAACATATTCTATTTGCATATAATTTAAATACTATTTAAACGGCAGCAAGCAAAGTATTGTCAGGTGTCGTGACTAAGAAGGAATGAATGAAAACACTGGATATTAATTATAGATTTATAAATTGGCGAATTAATTATTCAATGTACAAAATCACTATTTCGCAATATATCACTCGTAAATGAACACTTTTTTAACATTCACTAGAATGTTCCATCCAATTCTCGCGCGTACTAGAGGCATTGGTTTATTTCGCCACTTAGATACTTCGCTCGATTATTTCGCTTCATTTATCGTTTCGATTATCTCACAACTGGCCACCCTGGCCGTCGGCTCGCGGAAAAACACGACGAGCTGATTTTTGACTTTTTACTTATATCCTAATGCTGGTATTGTCGAACTTTCTAGAATAATCTGAATAATTTCAATTTCAATTTCAATTTCAATTTTTTATTTATTACATAATATGTACATTACAAACATTCTGTTCAATGCATACATATTATTAACTTACATCTAAAAATATACATATACACATATACATACACATCCATATACACATATACATAAACACATATGTATACATACATACACATATACATATACATACATACATACACACACATATACATATTGTGTATTAAAATACTAATTTATTATTAAACAATTATTAAACAATTAGAAGTGACCTGTATAATCTGGTCAAAGGTGTAGGAGAATCCTGCTTCGGAAAACCCCCTCAGACACATGGAATATATCAATATCCAAAGCGATCTTGTTCAGCATAGCTGTAGCTTTTCCAACAGGCATAACCATCGGCAGGTTGGTCCTGTATATTGGAATGTGAAACAATCTATGCTGACGATGTCTAAGGTAATTATCAGGAACATACAAACCAATGCTCTGCATAATTTCAGTATTGTCGATCATACCGCGCAACAATCGATAAAAGTGTGTAATCAAATACACATAATAATCTAGTGTTTAGGAGAAGGTTCTCTTCGCTTTGAGATGATCACCCTAGATTGCTATAGGCAGTTCTCGATTCTTTGATAGTATTGTGACATATTACAATGGATTCTATACACAATCTCTTTTGCCATTTCGTTACAGTAGGTATTTTAAAGAATGACAACGTTTAATTTTGGAGCAGTTATAAGTTTTCAAGCGAAAATTAAATTAACCAGACTCCTTCCGCAAACTGAGATGAAGACATTTTTAAGATACAATCTAGAAAACCGTAATGCATAAATATTACTTTTTGAGATTACCGTGTGGTACATAAATGTTCAGGCGGATGCGTAATAAAAAGGGTTTGACACATGGGCCGCCAATTGACGCAACAGTTTTGCTAATCTCGTAAGAGGGTGCCAATTAATTCCACGCATCGATTAATCGACCTTAACAAAGTTATCCGGAGCATGTACGCTGGTCTGACAATCTGTCACACGCCCGGCATCACGACTTAACAAACTCATCCTCATAATCCTGAGGGAAACGTCACAACATACCTATCGAAGGTGCAGCATCTTTATGAAAATTAATTTTTATACTCTTTGGCAAGTATTACAGTTCAAATTCGTTGAGATTTGTAACAACATGCCGCTTCTTTATATAAAATAAAATATAAAGTTCTAATTCAAAGTATTTAAAGAAATATCAATATTATTATGTTACGTGTTATGCTTTAAAAATCAATTGATTACAATAACCAGGTTCTGCCTTGATTAAGTATCAAAATCACGAGTGTTTTATATATATAAATATATATATTATAATAAATAATATATATATATATATATATATATATAGATATATTATATATATATATAATAATATATTGCAACGGGATTAGTCTGGGTGCATCCTCACCCCAACCCCTATGGCAGGATAGGGATGCTCCAAACCTTTGTTTCACCGGTTAGATATAGTCGAGAGTCGTGGAGTCGTGTTACCTTTCGGAGTTTGCTTTGTAGAAGGAAGCTCAAGGTGACATATAGAAAATGAAACAGAATATCCTATGTTCGGATTTAGTACAATTTATTTTAAACAATTGGGTTAACGAATTACAAAACTTCAGTCAAAATGTGAGCTATGGAAATCTCTTACAAGTCAAGAGATCAAGACGAATGGTCTGGATTCATAAAAGTTGAAATCTTGAAGTTCTAACGCTAAAAAAAATAGTTTGCAGGAAAATAAAAACGAACATTTGAAGTGTTAGAACGCCAAGAAAAAGTTAAAAAGAAATGTAAAAAATTAAAGTAAAAATTCTAGGCACCTCTTTGTGTGAAAAAAAAACAATTAAATTATAATGTGCGCCTTCTGCTTGGCTAGAAATAATAGGTTCCAAAAATTTTACATAATTTACTTAAAAACCCGCAAGTTCACAGCCTTATAAAATATAAAAAAATTAATAGCATTTTGGGGGTATGAGAATTAATAAAATAAAACGATAAGTCTAAACATAAAATTGAATCAAATGGAATAAAAAAATAAAAAATGGAAACATCTCGCTAGGAATTCGGCAGTGGCCGACTTTCAACCGTTGACACCGACGTGCAAATTAATTGCTAATAATATGAAAGAACACTTTATAACTAGGCTTCGTAGGTTATGAGAATGGTTGCATATGTCGACGTCAACGTATGAAGTTTCGTTGCTTTCTTCGAGACAAAACCAACATGAACACTTTGCAACGGCCAATAAATTACCAGGTCAGATACAGAATAAGTGTAGAATTGTCATGTTTCTCCTCATACGTTCGGAATACAAAAGTTGAGGATATCTATACATATAAAACTCAATGTCTGTCTGTATGTCTGTCTGTTCTCTATACAAATCCACACCGTTTGTCCGATTCGATTCAAATTTTGCATACTTATGCTTTGGGACCCGGCGGGTAACCTAGGCAACATTTCCCCCTATTCTCATACCCCTTCCCCTCCCCCTGACATATTTTCGAGGTAAATCTGTACCGTTTGACCTATCGTACTCAAAATTTGGAAACTTATTTTTTAGGACTCGGCGGGTAACATTAGCGATATTTCTTTCTTATTCTCATACCCCTTCCCCTACCCCTGATATATTTTCGAGGCATTTGCCTCGTTTGATCGGTCAAACGGTACAGATTTCTGTACCGTTTGACTGATTGAACTCAAAATTTGGAAACTTATTCTCAAGGACCCGGTAGGTAACATAGGCGATATTTCCCCCTTATTCTCATACCCCTTTTCCTCCCCCTGACATATTTTCGAGGCAAATCTGTACCGTTTGACTGATTGGACTCAAAATTTGGAAACTTATTCTTAAGTACTCGGCGGGTAACATAGGCGATATTTCTCCCCTATTCTCATAACCCTTCCCCTCCCCCTGACATATTTTCGATGCAAATCTGTACCGTTTGACCGATCGGACTCAAAATTTGGAAACTTATTTTTAAAGACTAGGCGGGTAACATAGGTAATATTTCCCTCCTATTCTCATACGCCTTCCCCACTCCATGACATATTTTCTATGCAAATCTGCAGCGTTTGACCGATCGGACTCAAAATCTGGAAATTCTTAAGTACTCGGCGGGTAACATAGGCAATATTTCCCTCCTATTCTCATACCCCTTCCCCACCCCTGACATATTTTCTATGCAAATCTGCACTGTTTGACCGATTGGACTCAAAATTTGGAAACTTTTTCTCTAGGACTTAGCGGGTAACATAGGTTATATTTCCTCCGTCCCCTTTTACCTTTTCTTCTCCCCCTGATATATTTTTGATACAAATCTATACCGTTTGAATCAAACTTTTGTTTCCACCCACAAATTTATTTTCAACTTAATCCTTAACCCGTGCAACGCCGGATACGAACAGCTAGTTTAGAAATAAAGTCATTAATTTAGAACAAAGGGCTAAAATAATTGAAGATTAATCTTAAGAATTTTAATGTTTGGCGGGCAAGAAATATTTTATGACAAAGGAATTTACAGTTTTCTACAATGATGCAAATAGTTTATTTTACGAGACCATCGCTCTTAAGTGTGAGTACTATCTGTCTGACGACATTTCATTATAGCCAGGTTTCATAAAGAATAAGTGAATGAGTTTAGATACTAAAAGTTCGTATAATGTTTAAATAGCCCGTCCAATAATA
This sequence comes from Agrypnia vestita, assembly GCA_016648135.1. Classification (NCBI taxonomy): domain Eukaryota; kingdom Metazoa; phylum Arthropoda; class Insecta; order Trichoptera; family Phryganeidae; genus Agrypnia; species Agrypnia vestita. The sequence goes on from JADDOH010013771.1 coordinate 78,348, forward strand.
AGCTTACAGCAACATTGAGGTTAGGTGTTACCTATATAACAAGAAATATTAACATTTGAGAACAAAATGACACGAACATTTTACACTGTAAGACATTCCCTGATGTGGAGGCGTGGAGAAATTATAAGGGATCCTCTGATAATGTTTAATGAACTGGCCAGTTCAGAAGTTTCATTTAAATAAGGAGTTCGAAATTATTTAAGCGGTCCGGCATTGTGTCCGCCATTTTACAAATTTGACTTGCGGTTCCAGACACAAAATGCACATTTTGCGGTATTAGAAGCGATGGTAGTAAGTGAGGTTTTGAGATGGTCTTCGTACTGCGACTCGGATGAGCCTGCAGGATATAAAGAATAAGGAGAGCTTTTAATTTGTTTCACGTCGACTCCATTGGCGCGGAACAGCAAATTTGATCGGCAAGGTTGACTTCTGCAGCTAGTTGAGGCAGCGTGTGGTCTGCCAAATCCTCGCCCGTCGCTGACCGGAGCTGGTCCATTTTCTGGGCAGGTCAGCCTGATGCTCTCGAGCACGGACGGCAAGGCAGGCCGCTCTGGTCGAAAGATGGGGTCCTCGGGACCGCTCTGTTCGTACACAAATTATAAAAACAGATCAGATTGCATCATTACAAATACTAGAAGCTATTTCATCTATTAATTCACATATTTCGTCAAAACTGATTTCCTTACCCTGTGGAGCGACCCCGATCGCCTGTCACCTGGACGGAAGTCTCGCCAGTAATAACGCGCCGATAGTGAAGCGAGCTATGGCCCCGTGCGACGTGCGTCCCTCCAGGGATACCGTAGTACAAAATTCGGTTGTTTCCTTGTTTATTTGATACGGTGTTGTCCGCGTAGAAAAGGTTCTATCGTCGTGGATTATAGTGCGTCTGGGTGATATGGAACAATAAATGTCACAATATATATATATATATATATAACTTTATAATAAAAATATCCAACAACTTTTCGTAAAAATATATTTTTCCGAAAAGTTGGTGGATATTTTTACGAAAAATGGGTGGATATGGAATAATCGATTGTTTAAGCAAAAGGTTAGTATAAACCAATTTGATACAACCAGCCATAATACAGTTTCAATCTTAAGAAAAATATCTACAAATTTAAAAAAAATTATATTATATTAGAGTACGTTTGAAATATATCATTATACGTCTACTTCTATGAGTTGAATTGAATTGAATTAATTCAAAAATTGAAAAGGGAATTGGATTTTTTTATTTATCATATTGTTTTTGTATTTATTGTATTTGTCATATCGAAATTGTATTTATCATATCGAAAAGTCACAACATTCAATGTTTCGAAAAATAAAATATATCAATTTGTGAAATCAATGCCTACCTAAAAATTTTTATTTAAAAAAGGTCAAAATACATATATATATATATATAAACTGGTGATGATTGTGGAAGACCATTGAGCAAGAGCGATATTCAACCCAATTGAACAGATTGAAATACTTGTGCAAGTGATCTCTGAATCGCGGATTTTAGTGAAAAGTGAAATAATTATTATGGATAACTAGAAAGTTAAACGTATATCTTATTTATTTACTTGAAGTGAACAAATAAGAAAAACCAATTTGGTTGCTATCTGCAAACATTAATGCGTAAACCCCAAAAATTATAAATCGATACCCATTGATAGAAATCCCAGAAGACTCTAGCCCCTGCTAATATTACAATCATTACCCTAGGGTCAATACTCCATTTAAGCAGGGTATATACTGCGTTAGAAAACTTTTAAAAATATGACAGATAATATAAAGGAGTTAGTAGTAAAGGACGAGACAACCACACTGGAATATTTTTTCAAATATTCTTGATCGAACCACTTTGCATCAAACTATTATTGATGGAATCAAGATCAAGTTGTTGAGATTGTGAATAAATATAATGCATGGTTTGTTGGGGATGGACTATCTGTTTACCTTTTTCCAGGCCTCTGAAAGCTGCAAACCGCAAAGTGTTCTGAATATTTTTTGTTCCTACTTATATGCTGCGATATACCATTAGTAAGTATATTATAATTTTATTAATCACAATATAAAGATAAAGTAGTAAAGCAACACCAAAAAAATTACAAAATATAATGTAAAACCTAAACAGAAAATATAGCTCACATCTGTCACTCAAAAACCACGTTTTATTATAGGTAATGGGCCCAGGATTGATTGTTTTCTCGCGATATTCTTGCAAAGTTGTGCTGTAGAAGTTTATGCAGATTGAGATAACGGGCTGTGCTAGTAAAAAAATGACCACGAACTATATTATGAACGTACCTAAACTCAAAGGACGTGAGAACTATTGTGAATGGGCTTTCGCAGCGGAGACTTTTTTAGTCTTAAAGGGTATGTTGTATAATACAGCTTTGCAATATGAAATTACAAAAAAGTATATTTTTAAGTTATTTAATGACAATCAGAGTGCACATAAGTTGTCGGTAAATCCAATATTTCACAAAAAGACTAAACATATACATGTAAAGTATCATTTTACCAAAGAATGTGTCGCAAATAAATTAGTAGATTTGCAATACTTACTTACAGCTGAGATGCCTGCTGATTTGCTTACAAAAGAGCTACGTTCAAAGAAACATTACGATTTTATGGATTTGTTGGGGATTGTTCATGTTTAGTGTACGTTTGTTTTGCGATTATTTAGATATAGTGGGGGTGTTGTTGAATATCTAAAAAATCACTTTCTAGTGGCAACATCTTGTATCTATGTAAAACTTAAAAGAAAATATAGTTCACATCTGCATTCAAAAACCACGTTTTATTATACCTAATAAATAAGACGTCTTAAATAAAAGTACTAGGTCTAGATTATTGTAGAATTTCTGCGGTATTTATTCTGATATACTAAAAAGTTCTATTTTTTATGTGATAATAGCTAGGTACTAAAACTCACCCAAAAACCATAAAATTCTATTATATTCGTGAAAATTAGAGTGTCTATAACTTTACTGCAACAAGTTTTAATCGATAACTTTTTATACCGAAATAATTTTTTTAACATTATAAGTAATCAGTTTTATATTAACCACATTTACTACTTTGACATTAACTCTTTTATGTCATTGACCTTTATTAATATTTTAGTGTGAAGATGATATGTAGGTAAAGTTGTATTTGTAATTATTTTGGTAGTTGTTAGTACAAAGTTTGTTAATAGAGAGCTAAATTGTGTTAATAAACAAACTTCTAAAAAAACACCCCACATTTAAAAATTAATGGCATATCTTTACAATAAAGCCAGTACGACGGCCATAACCACGATTTGTATGTGTTCCGTTTCATTTCAATATTCTATATTCCTTAAAATAGATTTTGAATGGATAAATACTTTAATTGTTCCACAAAAAAGCAATATTATAAGTTGTGAGTGCCTGCCTTATCACAAGATATCTCATAATAAGCGCCGCGCGGACTCAAGGTGGTGATCTCGGCCGGGTGGCCGACGTCAGTCCATCCACCCCTATCGCTGGTACCTACTCCGAACACCAAACATCTGCCCCAGTTGGGCGATTCTCTGCAGTACCTACCTACTGACATGAATTGCATTTTTATTCAGTCATTGACGAATGGTGTTTGATTTGGAAAGAGTTGAACCGCGACTGCTTTGAGGCTAGGCAATATTTTATTCTGGTCTGTCACTTTGAAACGGAAGAGTTTTTGATGCAACATTGGTAAAAATATTAAATGCACTGCCTCCTTCCAATGCTGTATCTCATAATTGATGGATTTATTTAATCGTCCGAATTAATTATGAATTAATTAATGAATGTTACAATTTGCAATTATGTTTCAGTTTTAGAACCTAGTGCTTTGTCAACTTTTACTTCACGCTTTTTAATATAAAGTCATTAATCGAAAAAGAAACTCTAAAACCTTGTTGATCGACTGGAAGTAAGACGCTCGCCTAGTAATCTGTCGTCGGGGTTAGATCCCGGGTTAGTCCTATTTTCATAGCATTAGCGTTTAGTTTACTTTGAAAATAGTAGTAATATTAATGTGAATCATATTTTGTGTACACATCTCTTTTTTATTTTATAATATAGGTACTCGGAGTTCAAATAATATCGAACAATTATTTTTCCACCCGAAAAAATGAAGCGCGGGAGGTGAGAGATGTGAAAGACAAATTCTTGCGCATGCGTGATTTTTTCCATCTTGCGGGAAGCATCCGTCACTGGCTCTCAGTCAGAATTAAAAATTCCCGTAACGTTAATTATTGTGAAATGGTGGAATGACATGAGCAGCAATATTGCTTTAAATTTAACAACAGCTTGTCGATACCCAAGTGAAGATCATTTGCCAGATGTAATAGGATTTTGGGGATGTTAATGTGAGAATCTTACGGATGAAAAAATTATATAAGCGCTTCAAACATCTGTTATAGGCTGCATACCAGTTGACAGCATCCCGCTAGCCGTTCAACAAACCGAAACAAGAATGTAATAAACCAAATGCGAACTTTGGTTAAACAGGATCATTGTTTCCCAGTCCGAGAATTTGAGAAAATTGTGAGGATAAGCATTGGATTGGTACATTCATTTTTGACCGAGGATTTAAGTTTGAAGTAAGTGTTCGTAAAATTCGTGCCGAAATTGCTAACAGAAAAGAAACAGATTTATTAATATACACTACACTTAATTTAACCTCCTTCAAAGTAGTCCGCCTAGTAACGCACGCACTTCTCCCAGTGGTCTCGCCATTGTTGGATACACTTCAGGAACGCATTTTTTGGAATGGTGTTCAGCTGGGCCGTCGGGAGTGGAATGCTGAATTTGAAAAAAATTGTGAGGATAAGCATTGGATCGGTACATTCATTTTTGATCGAGGATTTGAGTTTGAAGTGAGTGTTCGTAAAATTCGTGACGATATTTCAAACGATGGAGTAGACCCAATTCCTTTCGGAATTTCCATTTTTCTCGTCTGATTCAAGTTTTTTCGGCCAAATTCAGCATTTCATTGGTTTGTCAGGCTCCTTACTTTCCCGATATGGCTCCATGTGGTTTTGGATACACCCCGAGTAAATATGTCGTATGAATATATGCGATATGAATCAAGAGAAAATATGCAAAACGCGACGGCCCAGCTGAACACCATTCCAAAAAATGCGTTCCTGAAGTGTATCCAACAATAGCGAGACCGCTGGGAGAAGCGTGTGTATTATCAAGCGGACTACTTTGAAGGAGATTAGATAAATTAAGTAGTAGTATGTATGAATAAATCTGTTTCTGCTGATGAAAACTTTGATATTTTTTTAACGCATTATGTACATAAAACCCACTCATTTACACCTTGTCACGATAGTTGTAATTGTTGGTAATGCAACTAATGTTGCACTCATTATTTTTTAAAATTACGTTTATAATTTTAAAAAAAAATTTTCATTCGATATTGATGGTTCATTTCTAGATATTATATACTTATTGAAAATAGTAAATGAAATGATATTTTAAATTTTAAATCTATATTCATAATCGGATATAGCAAGTTTAATAATAACATTTTAACTAGCTTTTGGATGCTACTATATACGAGTATAATATTATTCTAGCATTTTACTTGTCTTAAGACGCGATGGTTAACATGTTGTCGAATATGATTAGATGAGATTCTTTTTATTACCAGATTTCTTGAAAACAACAAAATGATTAAAAAGATGTTCGAAATTTTAAAAACAGAAAAAGTGATTAATTATAAAAAATTTTAATACACACAAATATCAAAAAATCAATATACCGCTTATTTATGTATAGCGACAAATGATAATACGTTGTTGGGCTTTTTTATACGTAAAAAAGTAAAATGTCGTACGATATTTCTCATAATCACGTTGCATTCTATAGCTCCGATCTGAAATTTTAATTGCTCTCGTAACATTTTCATACCTACTATCTCTTTTATTACGTATTCTTGTAAATGTATCACTGTTATCTTGGATCTATAAGTTTGCATAAAATGGATGGACAGTTTGGCATAAGCAGTTAATTAAATGTCTTGGAAATGCCTTTCGTACAGCCGAGTTGTCATTGTTGGTGTCTTTAGCAACGGGGGGTATTGCTATAAATCACACAGCTTCACGAATTCTTCAATTAAAACCGATGTGCGTTTATTTTTACCGATCTTGAATGACCGTATCTAGACAGTTTATAAAAGTGTATGCTCCCAGCTCACCAATGATAAATAAGATAATTTTTACATCAAATAAATCGAAATCATTATCATTTTCAAGTTAACCACTTCAGATAACTATTATTTATTGATAATTTTTTTTAAATTTTAACATGCTGCAACAGATTAGTTGTTCTGTTTTGTTCTTTTCATTAGGCATACGAATTATTTGTTATGCGTATTTTGCTTTGTATTTCGGTATTTACAACATATAGGTATCACATTTTCTTTCGTTATTCTAGAACAGATTTTTTTTCGTTTGTTCTATTCTGTTCTGTTCGTTCGTTATACGAATTAATCGTTGTGTGTATCACGCTTTGTATTTCGTGACTCACATATTTTTTTATTTACTTTTTTTATTTATTACAAATACATTTTTTTTTTAGAATAAAGATAGAGACAGTTACTTATAATGTGTAGAAGAGGAGTATCATTACATTTTAAATAATAATAATAAGTAGGTGGCTTACATATAAAATAAAAATTTAATGAACTCTGAAGGTATTTTTTAACGTTTTTCTTAAGTGCCTCGTAATTTTTTCAGTCCTCATTTCAACAGGCAATTCGTTAAACCCGTTAAATATATCACATTTCTTCATTTAGTTCCATTTTGTTCTGCGTAAACGAAAATAAGAAAAAGCAAGATAACGTACCTATTTATTAATTTTTCATTAAAAACACATGTCGCAAAATAAAGAATGTCAGAAAAGGAGTAGAAGTAAAAAAATATATTTATAGATAAAACTCTGTGGCATTTCATACCATAATACATAAACCACCAATCCAGGCCACACATACACAGACGTGGCAATGACGCCGCAAATGAGCAAATCGAGGCACAGCAGTGTCACTGCAATCCATACATACAGCTAGACTTCAATAAAGTTATTTGTTCGCAAAACA
>JADDOH010013772.1:0-74433 GCA_016648135.1 Agrypnia vestita
TAACTAACTAACCTTCACGCCGTTTCCCCGCAGGTAGACAGAAAAGATTGAACGCCACACTCTCCTATCCCGGAACACCACTTTGCTTCGGCCACGTTCATACATCTTCTCATACAAGTTCTGCGTGTGTTGCGGCTTTTAACAGGGCCATCCTCAAATACTTGTAGTATCTGATCGTACCAGGTCTTTCGCGGACGCCCTCTATTCCTGTTGCCTTCAACATTCGCCTCATATATTTTCTTAACCATCCTTTCCTCGTTCATACGTTCCACATGACCAAACCATCTCAGCACTCCTTTCTTTATTCTATCTACCACACTACAGCCAGCATTGCATTCACTTCTAATTTGTTCATTCCTCTCTCTATCGACCAAAGATATCGACCATACATACTATTATATTAAACATGTACAAATTGTATCTAAATAGAACCTAATAAAAAAAATATGTGCTTAATTTTTGCAGGATTTAAATAAAACTCCTCACTGATCACTAAGATTATAAGTATAGTACTCAAAATAATCCAGTAAGCTAAAAGGATTTTTCTTATATAATTCCATCGTTATTTGAATCTTCGAATATTTTATTTCATTTTATTTTTGTTGTCAACATTAATTGTTATTTATTGCGACCTTAATTGTGTACGCTTACGGTAAATGAGCGACCATTAAGAAATTCATTGTCAACGTTGGTTTTGGCTGCTTTTTTATTATTCATTTTAAATGCCCTGTCTTAAGAGACGAAGCCACAATACTTCCATAAGAACAATCTTGCGCGATGGCTTACCTCTCATATTAAATTATTTTACAGAGCTTAAACTCGTCCAAAGTTGGGAAAATGTTGTTTAGCTTCCTCTCTGAAGCTTATATCGTATTTCTGAGCTTACAAGACATCTTTTGCACGACCGGTGTTTCGATCGCGACCGCGCTGTTGGCTGAACATTTGGCTTTATAAAATTTAAATATACATATTTTATTTTAAAGGAAAATGAAAATGAAAGGAAGGCACTTGTTTCAAAATTTTATCGCTTTTTGTTTTATTCAATTCAATTCAAAGAAAAAATAAACAAACAAAAAAAACGGGTGTACGCATCTGTATTTCGCATCTCGCTCTGACATTAGATATGTTGGTGACATCTGTCGGTTTTTATGATTGCAAAAGTGACGTTTGAGTTTTGAGGTTAGTAACGTAAGGAAAAGAAACAAACGTGTCTCCGGCGCTATTTAAATTTACTACAAGATTTAATATTACGAAGACTTTTAAGTAAAAAATAATATTTTATAAAAAAATACAAAAAAATTGAATTTTTTAACAGCCTACTAAGAGCGATCACTGTATAATATGCGTATATCAATACAATCAAAAGAATGGGGCGCATTTTCTCAAACCCCAACGATGTCTTGCATTAAATAAGCCATGCATTTACAACACTGTAAAACTCTCTCATCACAGTTCGGTTAATTGTATTTGGCTTTTATTTAGTTAATTATTTATTGTAAAGGAATTCTTATAATAAGATTATTTATATTACAACTTAATGTAGAATATTTTCTATTCGACAGAAGCGAGAGCTTATTTAACACATACCACGAATTGCTAATTCGATTCTATTGACACACATATACTGGGGTCCCTGCCTTTAGCACTGTATCTATTAAAAATATTTTCAATTCCATAATACCTTCCAAAGCCTTTGATACAGTCAACCATGATGTCTTATTGAAAAGGTTGTATGAGATTGGTTTCTCGGATGGTATGTTAAAATTTATGGCGAGCTACCTCCAAAATAGGAACCAATACGTCTCCTACGGTCTATTCGCGTCAGAGTGCTTCTGTACCTTCTCGGGTGTCCCGCAAGGATCTAACCTGGGTCCATTGTTGTTCTCGATTTTTATCAATAATATAAAAAATGTAATTTTAAACTCGCGCTTTCTGTTATTTGCGGATGACTTAAAGCTTTTCTTAAAGGTGTCAACTTTGGACGATTTTCATCTTCTCCAAACAGATATATCAAATATATGTGAATGGGGAAGACGAAATAAACTTTTGTTTAATGTTTCCAAGTGTTCGGTTACATCCTTCACTAGGTCCCAAAAAACTCTATTTTTTCGCTACAAAATGAACGACCAAAATCTGACAAGAACATCGAATGTTAAAGATCTAGGTGTTAAATTTGTAAGCAGCCTGACATTTCACGATCACATAGAGACGATCAGTGGTACTGCTCTGAGAATGTTAGGATTTGTTCTGCGTACTGCCAGGGTTTTCGAGAATACCCGCGTACTGAGAACTCTTTACAACTCCTTGGTGCGGAGTAGACTCGAGAGTGGCTCGATGATCTGGGGGCCACATGAGAGCAAGTACTCTCTTATGGTGGAGAAAGTCCAAAAGAAGTTTCTGAGATATCTCTACATGAGAGAGTACGGGCATTATCCTTGGCTTTACCCAACCGAGTTTCTCCAGGGTATGCTTGCCTACAATAGTTTAGAGACTAGAAGGAATGTGTATTTGATTACACATTTTTATCGATTGTTGCGCGGTACGATCGACAATACTGAAATTATGCAGAGCATTGGTTTGTATGTTCCTGATAATTACCTTAGACATCGTCAGCATAGATTGTTTCACATTCCAATATACAGGACCAACCTGCCGATGGTTATGCCTGTTGGAAAAGCTACAGCTATGCTGAACAAAATCGCTTTGGATATTGATATATTCCATGTGTCTGAGGGGGTTTTCCGAAGCAGGGTTCTCCTACACCTCTGACCAGATTGTACAGGTCAATTTTAATTAGTTAATAATAAATTGTTATTTTAATATACTATATGTATATGGGTGTGTATATATGTATGTATATGTATATGTGTATGTATGTATATATATGTGCATAAATTCATAATATGTATGCATTAAACATAAAGTTTGTAATGTACATATTATGTAATAAATAAAAATTGAATTGAATTGAATTGAATTGAATACGTATTAATTTTTCAATCACATATACGTAAAATTTATCGAAAATAATATAAAGGAGAGGTTGAAAATTTGGGCACCATGGTTTAAAAAGCTAATGCTGTGTTCCTCAAATCCGTTGATGTGGCACTTAAAATCCCATTAATGCCTTCAAATTCTAAGATAAACTGGTTCCTTCTTATGATCTGGTTCAAAGTTATATTACTTCGGAGTATGTTTAATTTGGTTGTTTAAATCAGTGGAAACTTTTTAAACGTTCTTCTGTAATCCGTGGTAAATGAAGTAGGTAGCTTTTTTCAACATTTTATCCCCTTAGATCGACATCTAATATTTATTTTGAAAGAAAGTCAATAGAGCAAAAATCAAAAAAATCATGATCAAAAAATATAAAATTATCATTTCTTATCAAAACAGCGTCATTCATATGGATCCACAAAAGATGTGCAAAGCTGAAATAAAAGTAAAAGAAAAAAAAAGAATAAATTGGAATGCAAAAGAAGAAGAAGAAGAATGAAGAAGAAACAAAAAAAACGTAATTTGGAAAAAAGATAAATAAAATTACAAAAAATTGACAAGCAGAACCAAAAATATAAAATATGTTAGAATGAATAAAATAAAATGAGTAATAAGACACACATACACCACATCGCCATATTAATCACAAACATAATCAAAGAACACAAATAATAAAAAGTAAAAATATATCTACATAACTCCAATAAAATTGTATTTATTAATTATAAAATAATTATTTGGAAATAGGAATATCGCGGTGGTCTCCTGGAACGAGGCTCGGACTCCCGACCATTCTAGATCACTGGTGTCTAGACCAACGGGCTACCATGTATCCTTTTTTTTCATTTACGACCACGTAATATGTATACAATTTCACACCACCATATCACATCTTTGGTCGATTACTGTTTTTCAAAATTTATTTCTCGATGAATCAAGATTGCGGGAGGCATTGGATTAATTAAAACTTTTAATATATAATTCATTGCCACTGTAAAATGTAAACTTTAAACTATAAAATAAATTACGCTCGCCGGCCAATTTTGTTTTATATAAAATTTAAATAATTTAGTGCCGTTTGAAAAACTTAACCCTTTTGTAATAGTTTGCACTTGCCGGTTTATCCCAGAAGCGATAAAAAGCATCTCCCCCGCTAAACCCTCTGTCTCCCTTATTATAACCAGTCTACCTCAGTTGAACGTAAATCCTTTTAATCTTATTTGCTGATCATACTTTTTCCACATCTCTAACTATGACGGTCCATTTAAAAGAGATACTCCATCTTTATAACACTAATAAGAAGCATATTATCTCTATTATATTTTCATTTTGAATGCTAATTTAATAAACGTAAATTTGCACCAATTTTGTTGATAGATACATGCAGTATCTTCTGCATACAATGTAGTATCTTCTAAAATTAGTCGTTTAACTGTAGCAGAAAATTATTTATAATGTTTTAAGAAATGTGGAAAATATTGTTTGGCAGTGTGTGTGCATAATTTAATAAATAAACGCGTTACGATGTTGTGTTGTTATTATTATGTCTCATAGTAGCAAAAACTTTCATGACGTAATATCAATAGTTATGGAGATATGCAATATCAAATTATGCATTTTCTTTTTCAATATTTCTTACTTTTTTTGCAAAACGTTGAACTATTATTACAGTGACCTATGTCGATAGTAAAAAATTCATTCGTTTTAATACAAGTCAAATAAAATCATAAAAACCTTGCAAAAATTGAAGATAGATTTTTTTTACAAGGTTTGTATCATTTTATTAGAATTTTATTGAAGCGAATGATTTTTTCATAATTGATATAAGTTACTGCAATTACAGTTCAACTTTTTACAAAAAATATGTCAAAAATATTGGGAAAAAATGCAATTTTTGATATTACATATCTCCATAACTATTGCTTTATGTATATATATATATATATATATATATATATGTAGAGTTGTTGCAATTAACACTTGAAAGATAAAAAAACTAAAAAATATATATCATTTATATATCATTATCAATTATTTTGATGATCAATCCTTGTGTTTTGTTTCCACATGAAATATATTAGGTCCTTACATATGAAATTGGCGTTATGCCGTACTGGCAAATTTGATCTCAAATATCTTCTCTTTGGTTAGGAATTCCAAATCCAAATTTATAGAGCTATTTACTCATGTATTTGTGTTTTGAAAATTATAATTCATTTGTTTTTTCCTCAATTGTTTTTTTCCTTGCGTCACTCAGTTTACAAAATGAAAAACTTGAAATATCGCGTTATTTACGAGTACGAGTTCCACCGTGGCACCAGTGCTGCAAAAACGGCTCGAAGGATTAATGATGTGTATGGCGACGGTGCCGCAAAAGAAAACACAGTGCGTTTTTGGTTCCAACGTTTTCGTTCTGGAAATTCGACCTGCAGAACAAGGCCCGTGGGCGGCCGGAGACCAAAGTTGATAACGAAGAATTGAAGGCTATTGTGGAAGCGGATCCATCGCAAACTACATCCGAGTTAGCTGCAGGCTGCGGTGTTAGTGATAAAACTGTTTTAATCCACTTGATGCAAATTGGTAAGGTGAAAAAGCTTGAAAGGTGGGTACCTCACGAATTGAGTGAAGCAAATCAACAAACGCGCATTGACTGCTGCGTTGCATTACTCAACCGGCACAATAATGAAGGGATTTTAAATCGAATCATTACCTGTGATGAAAAGTGGATCCTGTACGATAATCGGAAGCGCTCATCGCAATGGCTGAACCCTGCCGAACCAGCCAAACCATGCCCCAAGCGAAAATTGACTCCAAAAACGTTATTTGTTGAGCGTTTGGAGAACTAGTAGTGCTGGTTGCGTTCCACTACAGCTTTCTTAAACGCAGACGTTAGTGTATGTGGAAAGATTGTCTATGTCAGCAACTGCAAACCATGATGGAAAAGCTAGCTGCTAAACAACCGAGGCTGGTTAATCGCTCTAGGCCACTGCTGCTTCATGATAACGCTAGACCACACACTGCCCAACAGACGGCTACCAATTTAGAGGAGCTTCAATTGGAATGTCTAAGACATCCACCGTATTCTCCGGACCTTGCCCCAACAGATTACCATTTTTTTCGAAATTTGGATAACTTCTTGCAAAGGAAAAAATTCAACTCCGATGGGGCATTCCAAACCGCCTTCAAAGATTTTATTGATTCCCGTCCAAATGGTTTTTTTAGTAAAGGGATCGATGAACTACCTATAAGATGGCAAAAGTGCATAGATAGCAATGGTACATACTTTGATTAAATAAATATATCATAATAAAAAAAAATCGGCTTTATGTTCCTCCCATACTAAACGCCAATTTCATATGTAAGGACCTAATATTAGATTTAGACCTCCACCAATCACATAAAATTATAAATTGTTTTATCAAATCTAAAATATACAATTATTCAATTTATTATATATTACATTTTTGTGTAAATTATTCTTCTCCATCTTCGTTTTACTCTAAGTGGTAGTCGTAATCAGAGAACCTAGGGATATTCTGATTATTTGTTCATATTATAATTAACATTTAATCACTAGTGTTTTTTATTTTAATTCCGACTGGTTTTTTAACGTCCTTTCTATAAAAGGTGAGTTTATAACAAATTTTATTCGGGTTAAATAGTTAAAATACCGCGATATTATATGCAACGCGTATTTGAATTATTCATCGCCTGATTTATATGCAAGTTTGACAATCGCCTTACTGCAAACTCCGGATCAACTCGGGCACTTGCACCCGAAACCCGCGAATTAATTTCTTCCCCCCCCCTTCCCCCGCCCTTCCCACCCCATACCCTCCCCCCCTCCCCCCTGTGCGCTATGCCTTCCTCGCGAATCTATTTGTCCCTGTCGCCAAACTTGCGTCGGTCTTGTGGGCTGGTGCAGTGCAAACTTGATAACCGATTTTGAATGATGGGCTCACACTGAAGTTAATACAAGTTCAACGGCGTGTCGCGTAATCCCGAGAAACTTCAATTGCTTCCCGAATTCGAACACGCCCCTGACGCGAAGTTTTCGGCATCGCGAATCTCGTCCGCGTTCGCCGACTCCTTATTTTGTTTGTCTTCAAATTGATTTCGCGTATTAAAGTACCTTAAGTAACTAATGAGGAGTTAAGTCGTGCGCGGGTAGACATAGACGATTAATAAAATTGAATTATTAATTAAAATCATTGTATAAACCAATTGGAATAACATTACGTCTACCGGTTTCGATACCATTGAATCTTCATCATGACGGACGCACGCTTTACGCACGCGTTAATTATTGAACGGGGGCATAGCCACAGTTATTGCGGGGAGTAATCAATATATATATATAAAGAAACCCGTGTTTCCCTATCCGCCAAGTTTTTTCCACAACCAGCCGCAACCACCCATCGGTGGTTATAGCGGTGGATAGCCCTAGTCACATCGAAAATATGGGTGTTTGGTGGGGGTGGCTGTGCTTGAGTGGGAGTGGGTGACGTAAATGTGCTTTCTAGCGCATTGTTTTGTCATGGGAAGGCCGCAAATGCTTCAGATTGTTTCAAAATAGGCGCGCTGACTGTGTCGGTGAGTCTAGAAGGTTCCAGAAAAATCTACTCTAGAAAATTCTGGAAGGTTCTTAGGTTCTAGAAAATTCTCGAAAGCTCTATAACGTTCTAAGCTAAGTGGCGGAATGTGTCGGTGTGTCTAGAAGGTTCCTGTACATTTGATAAATTTCTTGAAAGTTCTGGAAGGAGAATGTTCTAGAGAATGTTCTATGACGATCCAAATAGTGTACTAAAAATCTACGCGTGCGAATCCGCGTGGGCACAGCTAGTTGACCAGTATAATATTGAAATTCAACTGGTTATTAATTATATTAGCTTAAGTATTCAGGCATTTATTGATTTCTTAGTTATCCAATCTGAAGCCTCTATTAATTATGTGGACAATTTCAATACCGTTTTCTTTTTTAAATGTTTGGCCTGTTTCCAAAAAAATGGTTCGCGAATTATGTGAAGTTACGGTATATAATGGTGGAAACTTTGTGAAATAATCCATGAAAAAGTTTACCTTCACAACGTCGAATTGAGTCAAGAGAGTGAAAGTTTTTTTTCTTGTCAATATACACCCTCATAGTGCTTAAATGATTCGAATATTAAAGAGATGAAATTAAATATTTTTTTTTGTCCGTTATATTTACAAAGCGTTGCATTTAGTTATTCTTTTCTTTTCAGCTTTATGAAACACTCTAATATGAAACAAATGGGAATTAATGTCCTCATTTGTCTCGAACGCAATTGTCGGGACGCCGCCACAGCGCTTTAACCCTCAAAATTGAAAAATATTAGTCAGATTTTTTTATTTAGTATTTTTAATATCACAGTAAGTTAACCAATAGTCACCTTAACCAACATATAATTTTGCTATATTAGTTTTAGAACAATAAATGGTTATAGCAATTTATTGTGTTCTCCAGTTGTCTAATTTTTTTTAAATTGTACAACACTGCACAGTTTTATAGTGAAAATATTAATTTTTTATTACATACGTCATTTTACATGAATTAATTGTGTAGTTTTGTAATTACATATTTGTATTATTTTTTAAATTCGTTACGGTGTCAATTATTAATAAATAATTATATAGTATTTATAATTTTTAATAGGGTAAAGTCTAACACTACCTAAAGTCACATATACCTACTATATTACCAATATAATTAAGAAATCTTAAAGATGTCTTATAACCAAATTGAGTTAGTCTTGTTTAACTTATTTTAACTATTTTTTGCGTGCAACGATTATATTAACTATTCAATTAATTATTAACACAAGGATTTCTTTTTACTCCCTTTATATTAACTCGTGGCGTCGGATCGATTGATTGCTTGTCTGACGAAAAAACTTTGGATCGATTTTTTACCCTTTTCCCGTGATCGAATCGAGCTGAAACTTTGCAAGCAGACTCTTGGCGACGATCAAAAAGATCTATCAAATTTTCGTTAAAAAAATAATAATTATAGTATAATTTTGGATTTTTAGAAATTTTAATGGTTTTTTCAAATTGGAATCATTACAAAAGTTTGATTACTACTACCAACGGCGGCCTGATAACGTCACGGAATATTTAAAATTTGAATTACTCCGTCGGTAGGTATAATAGGTACTTTACTACGAATTTCGAAAATTTATGACAATTGGTTCACAGATCACACACACTCAAAATCAAATAATAAAGATATATTTTTAGAGATTTCTGACATAGATATTTGTCTATACATGTTTCATTTTCAGTCAATCAATTATTTAATTACATGATTTTTTAATTTTTTTATTTTATTTATTAGAGACACTAACAGGATAATAGGTACATGATACTCAGATAATAAACATTATAGTGAAGACTATGCCCATTGTCCCAATTACAAGTGTCTTCGGCACGCTCTAGTAACATGTATTTTGCAATTAATTATATTTTACATCTACATTTATGTATATTATACATTTTGTGTTTGAGTGTAGTGCGATTAGTATTTAATGAATGATTGATTTAATGGATCTTTCGGTTCATGTCATCGTTTAGATGGTAAACTTAATTTACTTAATGATGGTAAACTTGATTTACAAAGAAAGGGAGTAAAATAAAAACTTGTTTTTTATGGGTTAGTTTTTTCCATTTGACCTGATTTAAAACATAATATCCACGCCGATCTCGACGCTTCCATATTTTTCATTCCATATTGTTGGATCAGAGTTTCCCCCGCGCACATGTTTCCCCGTACATAGAGTCCCGGAGCGCAGAACTCGTCTGGTTACTGCGCGTATTTATTGCTCTTCCTGGGTTATAAATAATACTTAACCCCGCCATTCCTGCGCCCCGGACCCGCCCCTCCCTCCAACAGGAACACTAGCCATGTGATGTCCTGTATTAAACAGTGCGGCCGGAGAGAGATTACTGAACTTTTTATGCATAAAAACTAAACAGCGTGTATAAAAATATGTAGGTTATGAATGCGCTCCTTTCAAGGCAGTCATAATCCCATATTTACATTTTATTTATAAAAAACCTAAAAATTTGTTGCTAGGCTTTTTTATGATTTGACCGTGACGGAAGATAATATTTTCATCATAGGGAATTCGTTTGAAAAACCATCCATAAAATTACCAGTTGTACGGAATTATTTCCTTTCAACTGAAATTCGCACGATAGTTATGTATTATTTACTAGCTGTAACCCTTCAAAAAGGACGGTACTTTTACTTGTCGGTTCCTAAGATGTATTGAATTGTTTATTTAAAAAAAATTTTTTTTTTTAAATGCGAAATTAAGTTTTTCGTAAAAAAAATCGATTTTTTACTATAAAGAAGTTAAGGATGTAACGAACGTTATGTACACGAAGTTACGGGGACAGACAGACAGAGGACGAACGGACGGACGGACGGATGAACAGACAGACAGACAGCAAAATTATTATAATTGGGAATATTATAAGAAGTTTGCTTGCATTATTAAGAATCTTTATCTTAAGTATGCATTCAAATTTTTTTTCTATTTTATAAAATAATTAAGTCAATGCACTTAAAAAAATGTATAATTTTGTTAATAATATATTTAAGGGTCATCTGTGTTCTTTACTTCGCATTCAAACATTCTTATTTAATCAATAAAACTGATTCAATCATTATTATAATACGAGTGATATTATTTTAATAAAGCGCTTCTCTAATAATTATTGGAAAATTAGTCATTTTTTATTTTATTTTACGCTTTAACAGGCCAAGAGGCCCAAAACACCCAGGCTTGAGTTAATCACATAAATTAATTTGGACCTCACCGGGAATCGAACCCGGAACTCTCGATGTGAAAACCAGTGTCATGCCCACTGGGCCACGAGGGCCGTCTTTGCGTCTTAATATATTCCAGAACCTCCGGAAGAAAAATTCTTAATGCGGACCGCCGAATAGCAGATATTTACCGAATATTCGTATTCGCCGAATATCATCACGAATATTAAAAACAAACTATAACTGAAAGCAACGCAAATTACGGTTTGGCTGTGCACAAACACATCTACGCACTCTATTAGATTCCCCTAACATTGAATGAATGCATATATAGAGTTCTCAAGTTGTCAATTGTTGCTTGTTTCACATCAGAACATAGGTTCTTTTGTATAGTTTCGTTGAGTTATTAATAAGGTTAGGTGCTCATTTCATGTAGTTTTTGTTTTGTAATACGTATTGTTCGTTCCATTTTATTTCCGTGTTGTGTAAAAGTGTTGTTGTTGTAAAATGTTGTGCTTTTTGAACAAAAATTTGGTGGTTGTAAATTTTAATTATTAAATCTCTTAGTAAAAAAAGAACAGTAGTGTATTATTTATAGCCTTTTTGAATTATTCGTATTCGCTGAATAGTAGGTTTGATATTCGTATTCGTGAAAGTAGTATTCGTTGCATCAATAGACGGTATTACACGCGAACGTTTTGATTCCCAAATCAATATCGCCCGATTCACCTATTCATCATGTTAACTTCCGAACGGGCTCTCCATTGGAGAATAATAATTTATTCAGTAAACATTTTTGCCTGATAAGACCGCTCCGTTTTCCGACTTGGTCCTTTCCGCCCGGCGAATGGAAATGTGGGTCAATTGGCACTGGGAAGCGACCGGCGTATCAACCGGGCGGCTAGGGGTGGGTGTATACACGTGTGTGTGTACCATGCACGTGCGAAAGTGTATGTACAATATCAATATTTGCATGTTTATATTTGAATATCACATTTCGCTAACGTGTAACACCTCGAGTTGTAGCGAATCACGTATCTTTCTCACTTTACGACAATGTAATCGAATCCCTTGTGAAACAGCAAAGGGGGTCGGGACACCGTGGAGGGCTTGCCCTTTTTATCGGCAAATTCTTATTTTTATCGATGTTGTTTGTGTTTTTATCTTTAGCATGTAGTGCTTACCAAACTCTCAAATGGGCACAAGGCAAACATTTATCTCGAAGATGCTTTGTGTATTTTTTTGTATTTCTCTTGGCTACATCGAGGTATATTGAATGACATGATCGTCTCTCATAGGTCACAGTGAGAAGTTAATTTTGTTTCAGTAAAGAAACGTTACCCGTGTAGGTACACAAGAATATATTTTTATATATATATTTTTGGTGAGGTATACACACACAAAAAATATCGATTTGTAAACATTTATGCATGATTGTAGAAAAAAATATTATATATATGTATATATTATTAATTAAATAAAAATAAATAAAAAAGGTATATTTTTTATTTTGTAAACGTTGTTATACTATCAAACATTGAAGACGACAAAATTGGGTGAAAAATATAAAGTGTAATCTCTACGCGAGTTCAATTATAATTTTATATTTTACCACTCGAGTTTCGAGAGAATTGGAATCTCTCATCGACGGGCGAAGTATTAAACTGACTGCATTCAAATATGTAATTATTTTTTTTACATTTATTAGGTATAATACAAAAAATTAATTCATTAAGTACTGACAAAATGAACCAGAGTTACTGGGGTAAAGGTGGTTATAACGGAAATGTTGAGAGGAGAAGAGTCAGTGAAAGTAATATTATTAGGCAAATTTATATTCGCGTTCAAATTTTTTTTCATTTATAAACTTTAAAAAAATTATTTTTTCATTCATGTTGAATGTTAAATGGTATATGAATGATTATTATCCATGATGTGTGAAAAATTATTACCAGTTAGATAACAACGATGCTTTTATTGAGATTTCTAAAAGTTTGATCAATCTATTATTACCAATTGAAATTTCTCCATGAAATTTCGTAAACTACACTTTTTTCTAAATTTTAATTATCTATTTTTGACTTTGAATTAAGTAAAAACGCGCCTAAATTATTGTTAGTCGAATATTGGGATAGAGAAATTTAGTTATATTAGTAAATTTTGGGCCTGTATGTAGTATTTTTCTCTATGAAATGTTATTAATGTATTGCACTAGTAATAATTATCAACTATCTTAACTTCCAATGTCTCTCTGTCCGTGGCGTTCGTAACCTGCTGTAATTACAACTTTACTTAATTAGAGTGTGACACGCATACGGCGCGCGGCCCGGGTTGCACGCAAGGGTAGTTATTAATTATTATTATGTTCCGTGATTTTTACGCGTTTACGGCTAGTAATCAGGATAGGCCTGATTATCCCACTATTCCAAAAAGTACATCCATCATTTCACTTTCGCCCCTAGTTGAGAGTGTTAATCACAAGCGCTCCTCGGTGTACGATCTTTAATTTCCCCCCTGTTTTGTTTATTATACGTGAGAGAGTCGCGGAACGTGCAAGCGCGGGTCCTCCAGCCGCCCTACTTAGGGCCAGGGTTGCCAGGTCTTATAAATACCGAACATTGAGCCAAAAAAAGTTTTAATCGTTTATTTATATTATTAACTTAAAATACAAAGTATCATTGCACAAGAGCAACTAGCTAACCTAACCTAAAAAAAATTATTCGCTTTCTCAACTACAAATTCAATTGCGTTTCTGACGATTATGACAGTTCATGCAAAAAATATCACATCCTACCATTATACAAACGTCGCGAAATAGGTGATTTGATGTAATTAATAAAAATTGTATCAGACAACGTCGACTGTCCTGAACTATTAAATAGACTAAAATTCCATGTTCCCTGTAGATCTCGTAGACACAACCCAGTCTTTCACATTGATTTTACCTCAACCAACTATCGTCGTAATTCATATTTCTTGAGGGTATGCGATGCATTCAATAAATTGATAAGATTATTGGATATTGATCTGTTCGAGTGCAGCCACACAAGATTAAGAAAAATTTTGAGTGCTGAATTTTTTTCCACGTAATAATTAAGTTTCTTTTTCTTTTGTTTAAATTTTTTATTCTTTCGTTCTATATAATTTTTAATATGGCTTAGTTTAATTCATAAATATTTATCATTACTGACATATTTCTAAATGTGGAGACCTGTAATAGGCCATCTATATTGTATCAATGTTTTCTATGCTTTTTTTTTGTGCTGTTGGTCTTTCATGAACATTAAATAAAATATATAAATAAATAAATAACTTACAAAAATTTTATTTTTTCTCACTAATGCACACTTCCAGCAATGTCTTATTTGCTTTAACCGCCCCGTGCATTTCGCGACATGTCAGACTGAAATTAAGAAAGAGATGGAAAACGCCTTACACTATCCGCAATCCGCGAAATGGCTCGGAAACAGTGAGCACGTGCACGAAGCGGCAACATCGCACAAATTGAGTAGGGATGCTACGCAACATCGACTGCGTCAAATCTGACAGTTGAATCGTTTATTAGGGAGAAAAATTAATCAGAAAAAAATACCGAACCGCCCATACTTCGGTATTTTCGTCATACCGAACAGCGAACACGGTGCTAAAATACAGAACATTTTGAGTTTGTTCAAATCTTTCAGAACAGTGCTGGATTTTTGTCACAGAGACATTATTAATCAATTAATGTATATTATAGATATCTCACAGAGACCAAACTGTATTTCTTATGGGAAAGTAGGTATAGAAGTCATTTGGGTGTACATAGGACTTACGACCAGGCGCGGTCGCTTCATACATGCTTTGGATGCTCCGCATCCCTTGTGTTCTAGAGTCAAAAAGCTTTGGACTTTTTGTTTCTAGCCGAATACAGCACTCCAGAAAATAAATTAGTCCAGTATTTCAGAAAATAGTAAGTCGTAATACACATTACGACAAGGCGCGTACAGTACGGAGCGACTCGAAATACATATACATTCTCAATATTGAACATCTAGGAATCAAGTAAACATAGCCACCAGTAGTGATGGAATCTGTAACGAATTCCGCATCCACACAGAGTTCAAAAATCCGATTTTCGCGCATGCGCATTCATTTCTGCTTGTCGAGATCTTCGGATAGTGGATACGGACTTGAAAACAGCATCCAACGGAATCACCCGAGGACAGTCGAACGTAGCCGAGCAGCCACGGCTGAAGGGCCGAGACATATTACGGAACGAGATGATTGTTTTGAGGATTTTGTTTGTGTGACGTATATAATAGGTGGAAATGGTGAATTTGAATACTTGAAAGCGAATTATTGAAACATTAAGTGTCGTTCAATTATCTGTTTAAATAATCATTTAAATAAAATATGAATAACAACGTGTTCTAACACTGTAAACGAAAGAATTGAATTGTGTTAATGCATAATTGAATCGTAAATGCGTAAAAGTTTTGTATTTCGATATTTGCGAAAAAAAACATATTCTAGATACTCCGAAGGATAACCGATTCCAATTTCGAACACAACGCCAGGAAATAAATCATTTCTAAGATGTTATTATACGATATTAAAATTATTATACGATGAACATATCGATTCTATTATAAATAAGGCTTATAGGGCTTTAGGTTTTATCATGAGAATGTCTAAAGATTTTAAGTGTGTAAAGACATTGAAAGTACTTTACTGCACTTTTGTCAGAAGCAAACTCGAGTATGCAACGCAAGTATGGAACCCCCAGTATATGATCTATGTAAATCGCTTGGAACAAATTCAAAAAAAATTTATTCGCTTTCTCAACTTTAAATTCAATTGCGTTTCTGACGATTATGACAGTTCATGCAAAAAATATCACATCCTACCGTTATACAAACGTCGCGAAATAGGTGATTTGATGTACCTACTAAAAATTGTATCAGGCAACGTCGACTGTCCTGTTATGACTGACTATTAAATAGACTAAAATTCCATGTTCCCTGTAGATCTCGTAGACACAACCCAGTCTTTCACGTTGATTTTACCTCATCCAACTATCGTCGTAATTCATATTTCTTGAGGGTATGCGATGCATTCAATAAACTGATGAAATTATTGGATATTGATCTGTTCGAGTGCAGCCACACAAGATTAAGAAAAATTTTGAGTGCTGAATTTTTTTCCACGTAATATTACGTTTCTTTGTCTTTTGTTTAAATTTTTTATTCTTTCTTTCTATATAATTTTTAATATGCCTTAGTCATTCATAAATATTTATCATTACTGACATATTTCTAAATGTGGAGACCTGTAATTGGCCATCTATATTGTATCAATGTTTTCTATGCTTTTTTTTTTGTGCTGTTGGTCTTCCATAAACATTAAATAAATAAATAAATAAATGTTTTCTTGGATTTGTGGTTGTGCTAGATTATCCAAATTATTTTGTCGGCCATGTCTTATATTTTGAAATGAAAATAATACTAACGTGTGGAATAAGCACGGATTATTACGGTTTGAATACTCTTTCAAGAACTAGGAAAGGACACACTCTCTCAACAACATAATATTATCTTATCTTAACCTCACCTGCAATTTTCCTCAGTGAATTTTCCACAATGAAAAGGACTAAAACGTACAACCGAAGCACACTAGGCGAAAACAGACTTTCTTCCCTTGCTACCATTTATATTGAGAAAACACTCCTGCTGTTTTTAAAAGAGAATACAAAATTTCACAACGATTTTATAAAGAAAGAGCGTCGAATCAAGCTTAAGTTTAAATAAATGAAAACTCGGGTATCTAATGGATTTTTTAATATAGGTACGAATGGCGCATGAAATTGGATAGAAAATTGTTGAAGCGTAGCTTAAAGGAATTATAAAGCTTATTTGACAAACTATTTTTGTTACTAGTTGCATGAGCTAATCTATATTTGATGGTAGGTATAAACTTAGTATCCAGCATCCCTTCTATCAAAAGTCACCGACCGCCACTGCTTACGACTTGTCTTATGGTTGGCTTCTTGAACTGTTCATCAGTTCAAATCACTGTTCTGAAAGATTTGAACAAACTCAAAGTATTCTAAATTTTAAACACTGGTAAAAAAGGAATTTTAATAAAAATTGGAAATAATATTTCCTGGCGTGTCCTAGTGTAATGCAAGTAATTCGGGTGAATTTCATTACGCAAAAAAGTATATTGCTTTTAAAATTCCGTAAATCAATTGTAGATTTTCTCATTAGCGACATTAACGATATTAAAAATAATTAGCGACATCTATGGGGATTTAGGGGAGTGAAAATGGCTTTGTACAGGCTGCATGGAAAGGCGGTTACAACTCATATGTGAAAGCTTGCCACACAGTTTAAAATTTACAACTTCCAAAAATTAGTAAGCATGGTACATTCTATCATGGGTGGAAACGGCGAATGTTACATTGTGTAAAGTGATCACTTAAGCCAACCATGAGATAGGTCATAAGTCCTATGTACACCCAAATGACTTCTATACCTACTTTCCCATAAGAAATACAGTTTCGTCTCTGTGAGATATCTATAATATACATTAATTAAAATACCGAACGGTTCGGTGGAATACCGCACACCTGGCAACCCTGTTTAAGGCTTTAGGGCGGCCGACCCCCTCGAAGCGGGATGATTTATTGCTCGCATTTATTACATCAGCGTGTATATACTATATACATATTTTGAAGAGGTTTTCTTTTTGTCTGCGCCTCTGTGCGGGCGCGACTCTTGTCGCCGCCCCCGGGCGCGACTCATGTTGCCGCCCCACCCCGCGCGGCATCCGCGGGACTCGCTGATATCTGAATGATGGATGTTAATAATTCGTAAATAGTTAGTTTGATCGATTGCCCCCAGATTATTAGTCTGATCGACTTATATGCTCCATCGGGGTCATCAAGACGCAGTGCATTGTTCTATTATGGTGGAAATGTCAGAACTAATGCATTAGCAACCTCTGTAATTCCCAGATTACACTCATTAGGGAATGAGCATGCGGAGGCGGCTGACATTTCTGCTGATAGTATAACTATTTATAGGGCAAAGCTGATACAATTGTTTACATCCCAACGAAATGGAAATGGACAATAAATCTTTCTATTTTACCTTTAACTATTGTTATTTGTTCCTTTAACTTTATTATTATTTTATCTTATGTTTTTCTTATGTTTTTCTGTATTATTATTATTATTATTATTATTATTATTACCTTTTAACTATTATTATTGTAACTTTTAACTGTCTTATGTTGTTTTTTAAAAAAATTATTCTGAATATTGTAAAAGCCCATAAGGGCGTTAAATAAATAAATAAATAAATAAATAATAACGCGCCGGTTCATCACGCCGAGATGTTCCCGCAGATGAAGATTGATCGTCAGATCAGGCGGGGCCCGAGAAGGACACGGCGCGAGGAAGGACCGCGTTCTGATGACAACAGGTTTCCGGATTCCCGCCGGAACGTCCCGCGCGACGCGGACCGTTTGCTTTAACGGTTATTGAGGGATTGAACCGGTCGCTGAACGGAGCCGATGTTACGTTTATCGTTTCTGGTACGAAAGAGTCCGTCCAACGATAGAATTAAGAAATAAAAATGGCCCGGTCTGAAGAAGGCCGTGAAAGGCTGAGACCGATAAAGATCAAAAATAAAAAGTGGAAAAAAAAGTGTTTTAATTAGATCATTAAGTAAATATTGTTTATTTTTTACTTTTTGTAGACTGACGTTATTTATTGGAAAGAACTCCATATTTAATTTTTTTAAATTAAAAAATCAGTTTAATAATGGCATAATCTACCGAAGCGACCGTCCTGGTTTCCATTATGAAAATATTGAACTCTCAAAATTGTGTGTTGATTTTTTAATTATTAAAAATCGTTAAGTAAAGTTGGCGTTTAATTTTTTTTCAAAATAAAATCAGTTCCATAATATTTTTTGGAGTGAGATATGAAATAAAAGTGTGTGTAGATATTGACTTTATGGTAATGTTATCATATCAAAATTGATTAACAATTGAATTGATATAAAATTTATTTTTATTATTTTATCGGAGTTCAATTTCGAATGCCCATATCGAAGGCAGATGTGCACATACAAAATATTATAATTTTTGTAATTTAATAAGTTTTTAAAAATTTACAGGATATAATATATTCGCATATATAATATTACATAAGTTTTCTATTGCAGTAAGATATCACGAAGTTCTTCAATTTGTTAAAAAAGAAAAATGTATATTTGTGTAAAATTATTTACAAAATATGTTAAAAATATGTTTATTTATCTTTAAGAAGTACCTTGTATAAATAAATGAGTATATTTTTCAGAATTCAGTGATTTTTTTTGTAAAGAAATAAGCAATCCACAAATGAGGCTCATTAAAAGTTGTACCACTTTATCGATAGGTGCAAAATTACAGATTTCTTATGTGTATCATTATCATTACTATGTACATGACTGAAGTCATTCATTGGTCGTCGCTTTATATCGTCCAGTTTCAATCTCTTCACACTGCGGATCGTGACCCCGGATTGTCAGTTGGAGATGTCTTTGATAATTCTTCTCCACCTTTCTCTATAAACTCGTTCGGATTGCCGTTGCAATAAAATAGCTACTAAAGTCTTGGATCTCTATTCCATCGAGTTGGAGATCGCCTTTTCTCTCTCTGGCTTTCCATATTTTCAGTTATCACCAGCTTCAACAGGTTATCATCCATTTTGAGAGCAGAGTCCAAAAAAATTGACGAACGCGAATCAAGACAGATTGTGAATGATTTTGAATATTTTTTTCAAAGTTCAGGCATATTGATCGCTGACTCATTTCAATCAGGTGAATACGCTTCCATAAGTTTTGGTCCACCACAGCATACTCCAGATTCTCTCCAATTAGATGCAACGCATTCGTCCGCTGTCGCGGCACTCTTCTAGGTATTTTTCATCCTAATGTTATACCCGGGATAATTTCCTTTTCTAGACAGTTTAAGATTCGCTAGACTAGAATTCTCCCGGTTTACGTGACCTGGAATTTTGTTGAACATCCAGCCTCGTGTGATCCGTGATCAACTTGAAAGCGGGTAGTTATAATAAAATCTTACGGCTTAATTTTTTCCAATAATTATTATTCAAGCACATTAGGCGTTTACTTGCTCGGCTCCGAGGGCTAAGGTAAAAAACAGGCTTATTATTAACGAGGAAACCTTCAGTAGCAGGGGAGGAAAGGGGGGGACGATCCTTTGTGGAGGGCAAACCGAGTGTTGCGAATGTTCCGCACTGCGGTAATTTGGGTACCAAAAACCGGCTGCGTCTAACTTACAAATTGACATTGTCAACAACGCGCCAAGTGACGGATTGTGATGAAAAATACAGCCGGCGATATGGAGTTGTAACAGCTGTTGTGCCGCACGCTTCTGCCCTCGAGAAACGTCCTCCCCCGAATTGCTAAAAATGTATTTCAGCTTTTGCTTCGGTGGATTGGAAACTACCGACGTCCAATTTCGTGGAAAATGTAAAAAGTGTGTTTTTTTTGTTCCCAATTTTTTACAGGGAGATGTGACTATTTCACTGTTAGGCATTATCTACTGTGAAATCAATGATAGAAGAAAATATTTACGAATAAAATTACGTAAATCAAAAGCATTCATCTGAGTAAAATACTCTATAATGGTGTTACAATTTTTTTGGCGTATCGTATATTTCAATACAGACGACGTGAATTTATACATATACAGGTATATAAATTGACAGCTCAGTTGAGCTCTTTTCAAAATATATTATAATATTTATTTGTAATTCACATCTACGTGTACTATTTCTATCCACTGTAAAAGTGCTTTGGTGGGTTGGCAAATTGTGATTCACGCATGTGAACATTTGTTGATGGTTTTATGACCAAATTATTATACTTATAAATCCACTAATCTGCATATTGTACCATCAAAATGTTATTATTCTGAATAATTAATCAATAAATAAATATGTTTATTTTCATACTACCTTTTTTATTAATAGGCTCATGTAGAGTTAAATAAAAAATACAAATAAAAGCCCATTGTTAACATATACTCGTACCCTTTTCTCTATTTGCCACTGTTTCGGTCTTGTGTTTTTAATAATTAGTCAGAGTATAGAATCTAAATCACTTTGAGTAATAAGCATAAAAGGCACTTGCTGCCAGTACGCATAATTATAATTAATTCACACGACATAAAAATATATTTTTTAATGTTTCAGAATGTAATTTTTGATAATTCGTCATGTATTTATAAAGACAATTTTTTTTACCTTGTATACGTAGTAAAATCACAACGAAGACTTGGTAGTATCGAGGTCATATGATAATCTTGTGTCAGGGGTGAAGGATTTTTTGAGTTGTTCTGTAGATATATCGATACAAGAATGAAAAAAGTTAATTATTAATTGAAGTGTTGCAGCAATAATTACTAGCTGTGCCTGCGGCTTCGTAGATTTTTAGTAACTTTTAATCATATATAATCAATGTGTGTATTAACCTTAAAATATAGATATATGTCGTCGCGGGCTTTTTATAGAAATTTTTGAGTTTTACAACTTCTATACAAAGTATTTAAATGTCTCTAACCGTTAAATCAGCGTTCGTAAAAAACGTATCGCTCGACCATTTATTCGTCAACTTTAGTTGTAAAATAGGTCACCACGAAAAGCCCTTTTATTTTAACGGGATAATATATAGCCTGTGTCCACCCTGAAAGTTCATTCTAAATATTGGTGAAAGAATTTTTGAAATCGAATGAGTGGTTTCGGAGGTTACCTCCTACATCCAAACTTACAAACTTTACCTCTTTATATATCAGTATAGAACCGTAAGTACTTTAGTGCATCAAGTCAAAAATATAGTTTAGAGATATTAGCGTTTAAAGGATTTGGTTTGTTTCACGCGCAAAAATATAAAATATATTTTTTTACATTATTTAAAAATACTTAATAAAAGTGTATTATTAACTAAATAATTATATTCTTTTACTTAATACTAAAATACCTACTCATTGTGCGACATGCATTTTGGAGAACTGAAATCAAATTATTCAAAACAATAATTTTTATTTTAAATTTATGTACCTACACAATAAAAGACAGGGTTTATTTTATTGTTCTGCCCTGTAGCAAGAGTATCAAATCTGAAATGGTCAATCTCAAAGGTAAACATGTATACTAACTGAATTTTGTCATATTAGTTTAAGTAGTTTACTTCATGTGAAACGTCAGATTTATATAACAAACGTGCCAAGTGAATGTAAAACTAATTTGCTTGACTAATTAAAATGGATAGCAAACAAAAGATAACTAACTGCTGGTCCATGGTTAACAGTGGGCTACAACACAAGTCTGATGCTGGGGCGAAGTGGTTTTCAGAAGTTGTCAATAATTATTATTTAGAGCGTTTAGAGAACGCTACACCGCATCGCAGTACAAGACCGTTAATAAGCTGATTATCTGCATTTTGAAAACAGTAAACAGTGGACGGAGAAATTTCCGCCCGCGAAAATCCTACCGATTAAGTCAGAGCCCCAAACGAGGGCGCATCATTTCTGGATACATTCGTATAATTTCCAGCCAATTTTTACTCCATTTTTTATTTTATTTAAAATTTTGTATGCGTCCGAATGAAGGAATGTTGCTAAGCTTTTCTATATCGTTAACTTTGTGGTTTGACATAATTATTAATTTTAATCAATTGAGAACTTTGTGTAAACCACTTGGAGCAATGTCTACCGGTTTGAATATTTTACTCTGTTCTTTAATGTGAGAATAAAGAAACATTTGAGATATCTCAATAATACTAACTTCTCAGAATACGCGAACCATATTTTGAAAACAGTCTATACATTTTAAAAAGAAAACGGTATTTAAATTCTCCGTGCAAATAATAGAGGCCTTAGATTGGTTAACTTGGAAATATTAAAAATCAAAAAATTCCTAAACACTAAAGAGTCAGTTGAATTTTATGAATAACCCATTATTTGACATATTCCCCATTTCGTTGTCTGCATGTCAATTACCCCCACCGTAACTGTAGTCACGCCCCATTCAAAAATTAATTTATTTACTAAAAATAAGTAATGGATACTTAGTATGCGTTCATCCTGACGTAAATACAGTGGTATAGAAACCGCTGGACGTAAAGTTACTCCAAGTGGTTTCTTCTTCTTCTTCTTTAATATTCTTTTCTTATTTCTATAATTAAAATTCTTAAATAATTTTCTATAGGACTTCGTTTCAGACTATATGGATAAAACTAATGTCAGAAATTATCCAGGCTGATGAATGGGTTTCTAGAAGCCCGTTTTTGAATATTTGGATTAGCAATTGTGGATGTGGTTGGAAGGCGTGACCTGTCATGGCATAACATCTCAGCTCGTCGAGCCCAAGACACTCATTAGAGAGAGCGCAAGTCAATTTCCCTAAGGATATCTAACTGTTTAGTTTGATAGTTTACGTGAAAACATGCGACGTTTTAGTCCAGGCTAAGCTGACTGCCAATAAATACAAAGGTTTATAATATTTCTCCACAATAAATTTGTCTATCATTTCTAATTAATAGCTAAAGGGTAGTATATTGATTTGGTGGTTAAAGACACTCGCCTGATAATATAGTTAGTGGTAGGGAGTTCAAACCTCGTTCCAGGAGACTACCAAGTTAGTTTTATTTTCATAACACATGCGTTTAGCTTAGTTACACCACCGTAAGAAAATAAAATTTAGGTTTAATTATTTTTACAACGAGGTGATTAATTTTTTAATTTTTTTTTAATTACACTTATTAAGCTACCTACATTTTAAACTACTGTTGATGTGGAGAGAATATTGTTTCTCTTTTATTTTTTGTTTTTTATGGGCTTTATTTTATTTAAGGGGTCACCACCAATATTTAAATACTGGGGTATCTAAATATTGGAATATATATATATATATAGTATATTATAATACTATCACTAGTACTAACATCTTATATATATTATTAATAAACTCTATTATTATAATCTATAATCATATATATACTAATATTATAATATATATATAACACTCTATATAAATATATATATATATTACTCTCTCTTATATAATATCATATACTATATATACATATATAATATATAGTATATATATATATCCATATAATTATATATATATATATATATAATTCGGGAAGCAGAGAATAAAAAGAAGAATTTGGAATATACTTACAAGTTTTTATTAATTACGAATACACAGATTTTTAAAAATACTTTTTAATAAAAATTTAAGACTAGTTATAAAACACTGGATGAACGAGGTCTACGAGGAGAGTGTTAAAAATCGCGTCTCTCCCTCTATTTATAGATATTTGCGAATGCTTCCAGAATATTCTCCCAAAAAAAAGGTATATGGCTGTGCTGTCTGCGGCTGTCCGACATGATCGATATCTTTCGATGAGAATATCGAAAAATATCGATCCAAGCCTCAGAATACACTACTATTATATTGGAATATTTTTGAGAAAAAAAAATCCACTTCATGTCCACTCTCGTGGAGCTTTTCCTCCGTGACTGAGATGCTAGTCTCTGGTGCACGTTTGTCCGAGATAGAAAAGAAGATATAATACACTTAGTATGAAATGAAATATCTATGAATAAGGTAGCATATCCGATATGGGAAAAAAAATGTAAAATTAGAAGCAGTTTGAAAAGAATCTTATTTTTTTTATAAACAATTGTTATTACCGGATTAAAAAATCCGTATGCTGCATAAATGATACATGACAGATGTATCATTTCGAAATAACCAATGATATGTGATGGGACATCCAGAGAAATACGAGATCTTGCATCTCATAATGCAGGGAAAGATTGCCGGAAGTCGGGGCCCTGGAAGAAGGAGGACTTCATGGCTGAAAAACTTTAGACAGTGGTTTGGCCAGTCTACTGAGGAGCTGCTCCGGGCCGCAGTAAACAAAGTCCGAATAGCCAATGTCCGTTAAACGAACAGAGCACGAGAAGAAGAAGAAGAAGAAGAATGTTGTTTCTCAGTCACGGCGAAGGAGCTCCACGTGAATGGATAGGACGCGGCCATTTTGGTTTTTTATTCAAATTATTCTATATAATATGTACCTTAGTGTCATTAAAAATATAATAATAATTATTAATCAGCTACTTGTAAAATACTTACAATTTCTACTTAAATTTCAGGCTCCTAGAGTGGTGTAATCCCTTAAAATTAAAAATAGTAGAAATATTAAAGTGCCACGTATTCCGTGTACCGATCTTTTTTCTAAATATATATTTGATATCATCTTTAATTTTGAACGAATTTAATATCACGTTTTTTCATCTTGTAAAAGAAAATACGTTGAATAAACTCTCCCTAAAGATGTTATTTTCCTAAGATGTTTCGGGATCTCTAAGATTACCTTTTTTAATGAGATGCCGATCATGAAACTTTCAACCTTTTCAGTATTCATAAACAAACGCGAGTACTTTCCAAGTTATTAAATTTCATGTGAAGGTAAAAAATATTATTTAGTACCGTGTTCTCAAATCACTACGCTATTTATTCATTGAAACTTAACTGCTATTAAGCTCAACTGAAAATTTAAGAACTCAAATAAGTTTTGAATTTAAAAGTTTTTCGCTTATTATATTCACACATTAAATGTATCTCTGAATATGTGTATAAGTAGGTTTTTATGTTTAAACTGTCTGCATTTTCGTAATGGTATTACGTTATTTTTAATTATATTCATATACCTACATAGGTATTAAACAAAATAAAGTATATTATTATTCATAAAATACACATAAAGAAAGTTGAAAAATTAGATAAGCAACGCAACTTATGTATTATTGAGGAAATAATAAATTAATTATACAGATTCACAATACAAAAAAGGAAATTATAATAAAGCAAATTATATGGAATTTGGAATGGTTGGAAAAGTGGGAAGAGGGATGGAAATTGGGTTAGCGAAGCGAAAGCCTTGAGATGTGTATTTATATGATATGTATGATATGTGTATTTATATTATATGTAGTGTAGAGTGGTAGAGTGATTGATATGTATTATACAGGTTGTACCAGAGCTAGCAGCAGAAAATTGGTCGGTAGATTCCTTTCTATGTTATGAGTCTAAAATGTTCAGGCGACCGTGACTATGAAGGTATGTAATACAAAAATTTGCATTTTTTTCAATATTTATGACTTCTTTTTTGCAAAAAATTTAATTATCATTACAGAAACTTATATTGTTTATGAAAAATTCATTTGCTTCAATAAAACTCAAATAAAATAATGAAAACCTAGTAAAAAAAAATTATTCAATGTTTGTAAGGTTTTTAACATTTTATTCGACTTGTATTAAAGCGAATAAATTTTTCATAATCGACATAAGTTACTTCAATGATAGTTCAACTTTTTACAAAAAATAAGTCAGAAATATAGAAAAAAATGGAAACTTTGATATTGATCGTGGTTGCTTAAATTTTTTAGACTCATAACATAAGCAGGAATCTACCGGCCAAGTTTCTGCTGCTAGCCTTGGTACACCCTGTATATGATATGTATGACAGTGTGATAGTGGATTTATATGACATGTATGATAGTGTGGAGTGTATATGTAGACGATTGGCTAGTTGATTATGACTAGAGAATGCAATCCCGATCCCCCGAGATCGGGATCCCGCTAGATCTCATGAGATCAATCCCGAACCGAAAAATCGGACGAAATTATCGGGATTGATCAGCTTTTTTTATGTTTTGTATGTTTAATTGTATATTTCTATAGAGCTTTTACTAAGTACTTAAAACTTATGTTCATGTCACATTCAAATAATGAAAATAGCTTTGAATAATATTTGCTGTATTTTATCAACCTAACATAGTAACACAAACTACTACTAGTTATTAGTTTTTACTCTACTACATTGACTGATTGATGCTTGGAAAAACGCCTACAAAAACTTTAATGCAATTAATTAATAATGTGCATTTTATTAAAATTGCTGATATAAAAATGCAAGGCATTGTCTTCAATTGCTATACAGCTCTATAAACAAACAAAAAAATACAAAAGTATTCGGGATCCCCATCCGTAAGGATCCCGCCGTATCGGAAATTTTAATCTCGAGGGATCCTGGAAGGGCAATCCCGATTCGGAATTGCATTCCCTAGTTATGACACTAAATAACTACAGCGGTCAAATTATCGTTATGTGATTTGCTCGGTGGATGAAGTAGTTGTGTCCGTAAGATGTTCCACTTCTGGGAATATATTTATTTCGTGTTCGTGACGTTCGATTCGAATTGCGCATACGTTTCTTCCGTAAGAAACCAGATTCCACTCATTTTGGCCCTGCGCGATGCAAATGTTCTGCGGGCGGCCTTCTTCACGGAAGCGGAGGGACCGGATCGTCCCTTCCGGAAACAAGCCGATAATGGCCTCTCCAAACGCTATGGCCACTTCAGTACAGAAACCTCTCAAAATCAATACCGAAAACCATATTTTCGGTACAACATAATATCTTACAAGCGCTTCGTGCAAAATATTATTCGTATTTTTTTTATCATATACCTACGCTAATTTAAAATGTTTTTCTGAACGCTGTAAAATATTAGTAATTTACTTTATTTATTTATTTATCTTAATAATTTAGTTCCACACGTAATGTTGTGTGGGCTAATACATGATTTCACTTGGACATGTTGCATTCCATCTAATCATTTAAAAGTTTTTGTAATATAATTTTTGCACTTCATTTTAAACCTCCTTATATTCTCCATGTTTTGAATTTCCTTTGGCAGACTATAGAAGATTTTTATACCTTTATACATCATATAATTTTGTGAGATGTTTTTCTTTTTCTTTGGTAGTCTTAATTTTACGTTTTAATTTTATGTTGTTGAAAAATTCGCCACTTTTTAGTGATGAATAATTGTACTTGTACAACATTCTTGTAACCCGGTTAAAATAGATAGCGAATAGCCAACACCAAAGTTTTTAAAATGTGGGACACAAACTTGAGGACCGGGTACATAAACTTTTATGCATACTCGCAACTGATGTTTTAAATTTATTTCCAAATTTATGAGCTGCACTCAGTTCTAGTTTCAGCTCTCTTTTATTATTTCAACTAACTAGTCCATTCGTTACCAAAGTAAACAAACGATAACAAACCTAATACAGCAGACCCTCAATATTCGTCTGCGCAGTGACGTACTGCGCATACAAACAAACAAAAAACTCAGCATTACTAAATATTCTGAGAAAAAAATATTAATTAAATAATCCTCATCTTATGAAAAAGACGATTTTAAATTCCAGCCGTAATCCATGCCTGTGCTTTGAATTTTAGTGCCTTCGTTATTTTCGACTGCTGTATACAACTTCATATCAATGTTTCTTCTATTTGCTTATTTGCGTGCATCAAATATGTTTCTTGAATTTGTGAGAGAATCTCACTGAACTGAATATTTTCCTACTGAGGCTGTATTACATATTCAAGCTATCTTTTGTCAGCGAATTTTATGTACTGGGCAAGTAAATTTTTCGTACTATAGCGTGTTTTTTCGAAAGGTCTAACTTTTACCGAGAATTTCACGCACGTCACTTACATAAACTAATTTCATACTTACTGACATAATGTTTTGTGTGTATTCCAACTGTCAATATGATTTTTCTATCATCCTCTAAAAAAGTGGCGATGTTTAAATCGATTATTACTTTTATTTGAATTATTGAGTTCACTAATTACAATTAATCGTATAAATTCAATCTGTTTCTGTTTATATAAGTTAGTTAATGGTAATTTATAAAGGAAGTTCGTGAAATAAAAGTTTTTAATATTTTATAAACAATACTAGCCGTGCACCCGTGAAAAATCACGGGAAATAATAATAACTGTTCGAAGAATATGTTTTCTTCTTCTGTATGAAGGCTTGAACTTTGTGGTGACATTATTATTAAAATAAAACACAAATTACTTTCCACTTAACATTCCAAATGACCCATAATAATTAACACCTCGAACCCCCCCCTCCCCTCACCTACCCACTCAACCGCCCCTTCACCGTAACATATTTGATGGTTTCAACTTTTAAGATTAGTACACAATAATCCTGACGAAGAGAACATTGTTCTCGAAACATTTAGATTTTTTAATCTAATATAGTGGTGAAAACAAAGTAATTTGTGTTTTATTTTAAATAATAATAACGACTTGCCTTGCATGACCGCGCAACAAATTCCGCGCGCTGATTGCGTATCACACTCGAATTATTATCTTAAGTTTTAATTTCAGCAATTTACGGACTCTACGACATTCAGACAATGAAATTGTTGTGTTTGATGAATACGTTTATTCACGACATCATAAATTTTTTCATTGATCATAATTTTCTCGGTCGACAGTATGACCCAAGTGTCTACCTACTGCATGCCGTTGCGTTCATATTTATTTTCGTCGTTTTTTATATTCGTTCTGTCTTTTGGTCGAAATTTTTATATGATATTTGCCCGAAATGTCGATATTCGTCCCACATGCCAGCCACGTGAACAGTATTCGGTGATAAAACGGAACAGATTAAATTAAATTAGACTTTTGACATTACCTGATGTCATAATGGATGTTGACTCCCCTTCCAATCAATAGT
Source organism: Agrypnia vestita (assembly GCA_016648135.1). Lineage (NCBI taxonomy): Eukaryota > Metazoa > Arthropoda > Insecta > Trichoptera > Phryganeidae > Agrypnia > Agrypnia vestita. Next base: position 29,464 of record JADDOH010013772.1, read on the forward strand.
CTATCCTCTATACAGTGCCAAGTGAGTGAGTCTCTGATGGTGATTCGATGTTAAAAACAGAACAGAAGAAATTACATTGGACCTCTATAAAATAAAAACTCTTGTTGCAAAATAAAAAATGTTTCGGGCGAAGCCGGGCTGGTCATACATACATATATAAAAAAAAGTAACCCATAAAAACCAAATTTTTATTATACTCCCTTTCTCATTTACTAGTGCAAAATGGTTTGGCACTTAACCTACGGGTTGGGCTTCGGTCGAGCGACGCTACGAAAGGGAGTAATAAAAAATTTCCAAAAATCCAAAATTATACTTTAATCAGGTTCAGTATCTACCAGACGCGTTGAAATATTTTCATGCAACTTAGTAAGTTTAATATTTTTTTTAAAAATAGAGATGTGTGAACACGGAATACGTGTCACATCAATATTCTTACTATTTTCAAACTAAGCTAAACGCTTGTGCTATGAAAATAGAACTAACTTGCTAGTCTGGAGTGAGGTTCGAACCAGCGACCTTTGGATCACGAGTCCAGTGTCCTAACCACAAGACCAACAAGCTACTATATATGAAAAAATATATGAAAGTTATATGAAAAAAACCATTAAAAATTTGAAATATCCAAAAGTTTATTAATTTTTTTTAACGAAAATTTGATAGATCTTCTTGATCGTCACCACAAGTCTGCTTGCAAAGTTTCAGCTCGATTGGATCACGGAAAGAGGGTTAAAAATCGATCCAAAGTTTTTCCGTCAAGCAAGCAGACGCCACGAGTTAATATAAAGGGAGTAATGACGATCAAGAAATAAAACTCCAAACAATTTTCAGCGCTACCTTTGGTGCAATATGAGATATTCCGTAAATGATCTTGCGATGTTCTATGATGTTTAACCTTCTCAGATGGATAATTGATATCATGAGAGCTGTACTCGGTTCGCGTCTAACCCCTTATTAACCAACGCCTGATCCCGTCCCTATTATCATGGCGTAGCTGTGATTATTTTAATCCTGTTCGGGTTCTCACCGATTGCAAAAATAATAGAAAATGAGAAACGCGGCATCCATCATTTTCCTTTCTCGTATCAGACCGTCCGGTGCTCACTCGTGGCGTGAAGGTAAGTAAACCTCTCGTGTACATATTACTAATGCCATTCTTTTCACGGAAACGTGGATAAATTCTTTGTTAGTTTTTATTTCGCGAACAAGGTGGACAGAAAGATCGCGTTTCTGATTTCAAAAAAAGTAGCCCATAAAAACGAAGTTTTTACAATACTCTCTTTCTCATTTTCGGATTTCGTGTCTACCATATGCGTCGGAATCTCCATACAACTTGTATGAAAACACCATTAAAAAATTTAAAAATCCAAAATTATACTATATTTATTATTATTGTTTAACGAAAATTTGATAGATCTTTTTGATCGTCGCCACGAGTCTGCTTGCAAAGTTTCAGCTCGATTGGATCACGGGAAAAGGGTTAAAAATCGATCCAAAGTTTTTTCGACGGCAAGCAAGCAAGCAGACGCCACGAGTTAATTATAAAGGGAGTAAAAATATTCGAGTGTGTGTTTTCTTACTTTTAAAGTGCAGCTTTTTTGCTTCAGAATTTACTGTAATTGTTACTCCGAAAGCACATGTTTAATAAAATATTAATAAACAGCGATATTTCTTTATTCAGACATATCTATTTATTCACAATCTATATTAATAATATTATAAAGTGGTAGGTAAAGTTTGTAAGTTTAAATGTTGTAGGTAATCTCCGACTACTGCCTGATTTCAAAAATTCTTTCACCAATATTTAGAATGGGCCTTCATTCATTTAGGGTGGACATAGGCTATATATTATCCGGTTACAATAAAAGGGCTTTTCGTGGAGACCAATTTTGCAACGTAAGTCGACGAAAAAACTGTCGAACGAATGCGTTTCTTACGAACGCTGCCTTAACGGTAAGAGATATATGAGTGCTTTCTGTAGAAAGTTGTAGAGTTTAAATGGCTTTTAAAAAAAGCGCAACGAAGTTATATCGTTATATTAAGGTTAATTCACAAATTGATAAAATATTAATAAAATATATATTTAAAATTAATTTTAATCTGTCGGAGGTAATTTAAGTAGGTAATGTTAAATTCTTACCAAAATTAATTTTCTTATCAAGTAAATTTTCTGTAGATAAAAATTGCCTCATACACAACATTGTTTGGACGAGTAGTTTAGATTATATTGATTTTTCACCGATACTCTTATTTCTACGAATCTGCGGGCACAGTTAATCTAAAAATAAAGTTATAGGCTTACACTGAATTTGTTCAATGATAGAATGCTCAGCTGCCACGCGGGCGCCCCGGGTTCGAATCCCGACCGATGCAGCCTCTTTCTTCATTATTATGTTAAACTTTTAGTTTATTAGTATTTATTTCGCAGCGGTTTTGTGTAAAAGCGGAAAAATGTTTGTTTCGCAGAAATACTACGCTTGCTGTGTTTTGCTGCGATGACATGGAAAATTTGATAACATGTTTACCATGAAATAAATCTCATAAAAAGTAACCTACTCGTTACGTATTTTATCGTTTTATTTAACGCTTCAATAGGCCAAGAAGCCCAATTATAGAAAAAGAAAGAAGCGAAACACAACACAAAACACCCAGGCTTGAGTAAATCACATGGATTAATTGTGACCTCACCGAGAATCGAACCCGAAACCCTCAGTGTGAGAGGCCAGTGTCATATCCACTGGGCTACGAGGGCCGCATTATACTCTCCTTATCGTTAAAAATCAATTAGGGATATGAATAAGTAGTAAAGGAAATATTAAAATGAATAGTGATTTGACATGAGAAAATAATTTTGATTCCACCAGAATTCTTACCAGGAACTAATACTGTAAACAAGGCTATGGGAGACGCGCCAAATTTGAAGTCAGTATCTTGGTGTGAATTTTTCGTCCTGAAAAAGTTGTGAAACGTGAATCCGCGTGACGTGATTGCAACGTGAGAACTTTCTCTGAAAGAACTTCACTTCACCGACTGGCTCAGCAGAATCACATGAACCCCAGGCGGATTCTTTACTACCTTATTCGCTGTACCATGTCTTTCTAGTTTAGATTTTACAATTCTCTGCAGGTGGGAAAGGTTGATTGGATAAAATAAATTTTAGTTCACAATTTCGTATATTATAGTAAAATAGACAAGGTTACACAAGAGGTTGTCGAATTCATTCAAAAAAATATCAAGTATTCACTGATTATTTGAGATATAATGAATCAATAAAAGAGTAAAATGAAATGTTATATAAAAGCAATTAATCAAATGAAATACTAAATTCGCTGATAATCTTCTGTATTAGCTATTCAAGGAATAGATGGTGACATGTAAATATGATAGAATTTACTACAATTACAAATTTTAATTAAAGCAATGTTCCCCTATTTGGTTTCATGATGGGTAGAATTTACAATGTGAATCTAAGAAAACGTAAATCCGCGTAACGGTGACCTTTTTCTGTTTGAATTTACTCTTATGTGTCCAAAAAAGTTACACTTCAAAAAACATTGTTACAAACACGTACGCGATGCAATTTTCTACGTTTTCAACTCTTTAATAATTTGACAACACCGTACTTTTTCCACTTTTCGGAGATACGAGTTTCGTCCACTCCTTGGCTGGAAACGTGAAGGGGCTCGCTGGCTCGTCACGCTTTCCAAATGGCTGAAAATACCCGTAGACTGCCCGCCCTCGCAGCTTAAATTGGTTCTCTGTCTAAAGTTTGAAGTTTAAGCTTTGCCAAATAGTTGTTAGATAAAATAAAGGCCTTTCAACTTCAAAGTAAATTTATTCGCAAACACGAAGAAGATCTTTCAAGAATTCGGCCTGGTTTTTTTTTGTGTATATTTGCTTTCTCCTTAAAATGCTTCTTATTTTTTCCTGGAATTTTAAGCTTTGTGCAAACATTTTTCTTTCGGTCCTAAATTCATATAAGAATGACCTGGTTTCTATGGTACTTGAGTGCTTTGTACATTTTTTGTATAAAAAAATATATTTTCCAAAATTACTTAACTGTTTTAACAGCAAATAATTAGAGAAACGGCTGTACGTTTGATTTACACGATAGTGTCGTAACGATAAATCACAGCTACTTCTTCGCATGTCCTTATAAAAGCTTTACCTTGTATACTGTAAAGCTGGCTTTATTCGTAAATATATTGTGTGTCTCCAAAATGTTTGCCTTATATAATGTAGTTTTCTGCTTGCTTGATTTGTGTACCGTGAATGAGACAGTCGAAAAGCTAAAAATAACTAGACTCTAGAAGGCTTAGGTTTAGATTGGCAAAGTACTTGTACGCGGTAACCACACATTATATACCGCACGTTACAAGTATATTTTGATTAAAATATTATTTGTTTACTTATTTATTAATTTAAGATGTGAAAGCATTGCTGGCTAAATATACAATAAGATATTATATTGAGTACACACCGTACCGAATTGTTAAAGTTTATCCAATCACTGTCAATCTCAATAAGGGTTTCCAGCTCTGTGCAGTCTTGTCTTAGATGAATGGGAACAATAATTTTATTAGACATTTGACTCTCTATAGAATGGAGTTTTATATGCGGGTTTTTTTATTAATGTTTCTTTGTGACTTTACAATTAAAGCTGCGTATACATTTAAATATTCTAAAAGTTGATAATAATTTAATTTATTTTATAATTCTAATGTTTAAGTAAATCATAATTTTAGTAAATAATAAAATACATGTAAAATATTAAAATTAATAATTCTCTATTTAATCTAAAATAGTAGAATCATTCAGGTTTGCTAGTTTTACTAAAGTATAACAATTGTTTTCTAAATACTATACTATAACTCGTACTGAAATAACGAAATTTACAGAATAACGCATTATTTTCGCAATCCTACTACACTACACATTGCGTTTTTCTACAATGTTTAGTTTAACTAAATATTTTTTACAGATTTATAGTATGAAAACTTTTTACTATTTAATTATGAAAACATTTATATGCAACAAATTTCACCCGTTTATATCAACTTATTTATTTTTAATCACAAAAATATTCACAGAGTTAAAACATTATCTTATTATCACAGGCTCTGTCTATTCATATTACTGCTGTAAAAGAATGTCAACGGCTGTAAGAAAACCTGTCGACGAAAAATAAAATAAAATAATACCTACCCCAAGCGTAAGAAATAATAATAACACTTATATACAAAATTAAACATAAAATCGCCCTCAAAATTTGCTGGACCCCTAAGACAGCCTGAAAGCTCGTATCAAAAGGAATATTGTAGCAACTCCGCGTGATAATCCCCCAAAGGGCGACACTGCCCGGCGGCGAATTGCAGACAGCATTAAGGTAATCAACCGGTGCATAATGGCCCGGGAAAAGCTGCCGTCAAGTGTACTGAGGACCGAGGATACAATTACGCAAATTGCGTCCATTTTTCCAGCCCTACCAGCGTCCCTCCCTTCGTCTTCTCACCCTCGCCGCCTCGACTAGACGCGTTCGCCACTTCGCACTCCGGCAAGGGCCGAGTTACCTTCACCGCCCATTGACTTTGTAATTGTAATGAAATTGGATTGTATTCTTCATTTCTCGGTAAAAAAATGTCTTGCGGCGGGGTGAATATTACGCTTTTGCAGACAAATGCTCTCTTTTTATTTCCGTTGTAATCCTTCGAAACTGACAGACTATTTTTCTTTGTCAAGTGTTTTTTTTTTTTAGTTGAATATACTTCAATATACGTATTCTTTGATGTATAAAATAACCTAAGAGTGTTTTATGCGCTAGTGAAACCTTGAATCTTCTTTCTACATTTTTTGTAATAATGATAATAATTGGAAGATTTATATGGCGCCGTTTTCATGAGTAGGTACCCACCTCAAGGGCGCTTCACACAAAAAAATTATAGTACAAAACAACTTAGTGACTAAAAAACTAAATCACTTTTACTTAGGACAGGCAAAAATAGAAATAACGGTTTTAACTATATACTTGAGAGTGCCAGTAAGAATTAGATGTTTTCACGGAGTGCACAGGTAATAGGAGTGGAAAAGTTAGTTAGTGTTATAACGGTCTGATTCTATAGGTTTTTATATGATTGTCTAAATAAGTGCGTCTTTAGTTGTTTTTTGAACTGTGGTAAGCTGTCTGTTTATTTGGTAGTTTATTTCATAATTTTTGTCCAGTCACCGCAAAAGCACTGCCACCGAAATCAATTTTATGGACTTTATGGAGCGATTAACTTCAACGATAGTATGAAAATGTTATTTTTCATTCTATTGTTCTATAATAATTTGAATATTTAAATAAAATATAAATAAGTGACGGTTGAACCCATTATTTTAACCGGTTACATATGGTACATTTATTTGATATTTATATCTAATTTTATTAATGATTGATAACTGAATGATGTACCGATGATTGCCCGTAGAATTGAAAAAAAATAGTTACCAATTATCGACACAAATCTCGAATAACGGTTATTGTGTATCCGGTTAAAAACAACTTTTTTGAACGTCACTAATACTAACTAAAAATAAATCTTCATCAGCTTTCATTTATAAGCTATTCTTTTTTTATAATAGTTATTCTATTTTTTAAACGTAATACTTATTTTTTTCATTGTGTTTAATTTTAAATATTTTTCCTGAATTTTATTTTTATTTATTTATTTTATAACTTTATTTTTAGTACAGTCTGTAAAGATATTGCTGTTTCTTTTTTGATAATGATTATATGTAACATATAATATCTATACATATATATGTACAATGTATTTACATTTTGAATATTAGTGTGTGAGATCTACATACATTCTCAATCAAGTGCGCAGCACATCCTAATTAATAATTATTGACTCAGTGACGTTCTAGGATACGTAGCAATATTCGCGTAGTTAATCGCCATATTCCGTTTGCTGAATTGGCTCGGCGCGTGGGATAGAGCGGAGAAATGTAGATTCAAGAGTAGGAAACCTTCCAAATTGGGAATAAATCCTTCATTTGTACAGAAGTACTCAATCCAGGCGAATCCAGAATGCAGGGATCGGTAAACTCCGGCCTCGCGCGCCGTTCTTATCGCCAACTTTTTCACGAAGTAACCGGAATCATTTTAAATTTTTCAATCAACATTTTTCGGGGCCGATGGTCCCTTCATCAGGATACGTGACGTATACTCAAAAATAAAATAGGAAGTAAAGATTAACATTAGAAAATAAAATACGTAAACATTAACAGTAATAAAATAAAAGTGGCCCTGCGCGGCTATTAGTGTCTGCTACGCGGCCACCCGTGTCAGCAATTGGCTATGTGCAGTACTGGCTGATGCGCGGCCGATAGTGATTGGCCATCGTGATATTTGGCCTATTGCCTGGTACTTTTCATACGATTTGTTTATTTTTTTAAACTGTAATGGCAAAACCACGTTTTAAACTATAATGGCAAAAAACTTTTTGAAGCAATCATAGATGATACGTTGCAGTTTATGCGTTCGAGTTTGTCACATTTCTAACCATTTATATTCTTATTTAGAAATTGAAGGTCAAAAATATAGTTGAGGAATTGAAAAGAAAGTGTAAATATCGATGTATTTCGCCTCTAAGTGACTCGATGTTAAATAATGCTTATATAATATTTCTACGTAAATTATATGTAATCTTATTTTAAAATAATCTGTACACCTCATTTCTTAAAAAAAACACAATGATTTAATTAATTTTTAAACTGGAAATGGAAAAGCAACGCGTTACTCGATGAATAAATAATTTGGAACTAATCTGAAAATAAATTTTAAATGCAAAAAGGATTTGATTATTTATAATGTTTTATTTGCTCTCAGCACTTTTTTTAAAACTGTAATCCTATGTTATTTACATGTTAAATTTCTAAAATCTTATTTCTATCAAAATAAACTACAACAAAAGAAACTGCATATAAGGTTGAAAAATTATCGTTAACTTACCAGAGTGCCATGGCGAAATTGGATAACGCGCCATTCCCGGTTAGAATGTGAGGTCCGTGGTTCGAGTCCCGGTGGCATTTAAATATTTTTTCGTTAATTTGATTTTTTCTGTATGTCTTTTCTAATTGATTAATAAAAATTGTTTACTTTTCATAATTGTTTAAAAATTTACAAACTCTTTATATTTTTACAGTAAGTCGAACTGTGTACCAAAAAACTTACGTTTAATTAGGTCTATATATTTTAGTGGTATGTGTTAACTATAATGTATTTGCATCAATATTAAATATATTTTTTTGTATTGTTTATAAAGTTGAATAGCGGGGTTAAATTTGAAATTTACATACTCCTGTAAAGCGAGTTGAGCTTCGTTCCAAATACGGTCCGCGGAACCGGTATCCAGGTCGTGTGCGAGCGGAGCGGGCTGATGGCGCACATGGAAGGAGCTCATTCATAATGACCCGGACTCAAAGCGAGAAGCGTAATTCAATCAATGAACTGAAAAAAATTCTTGTTCATTTTTATTTTCCTCGATGGCAAGTGGAACCATTTCTCTTCGAATATTATGCCAACCGCACAATTTAAATAAATTGATTTTTCTTTTTGTATTGTTTATCGGGGTACTCTCCTAAAATGTATCAAACCTTTTTTTTTTTAAATATTTTCTTTCCGTAATCCTTCCTAAGGCCTGGAAAGAATCGTTCTCAAAATTTATTAAACAACATGACGTGGCCTGTGGGAACTTATTATGAAGTCAAGTTTTATTGTTAAGGATATTATGTTAAAAGGTATTCTTAGAAATGGCAATACCTACAGGGCTGGATGCCTTTGCAATTTTATGGCATACTTACGTGTAGGAATCGCAGATGAACAGTAAGTACGTTTTTTTTTAAATTTTATCTATATAAAAATCGTACATGAAACTTAAAATGCGTTTCCTAAAAAATCACTTTTTTCAAAACAACTTCCACGATAACCAAAAACTAATCAGACTATTTTAATGAATTAAAGCTTATTTTATTTCAATAAGTTCCTGTATTAGTCTGTATCAAAATAATCATTATCCAAACATATTTTTTAAGAGCGTTCTTTGAACCTCTATGGAGCCTATATTATTATTATTTTTTATGTAAGATTTCACAATTTGTTCACAATCTATGGTAGAAGCTAGAAATTTTTAAACCGTTTTTGTTTTACTAAAAGAAATCGTGAAATTCAATTATTTTTACTCCCTTTCCTTTGTCTGTCGAAAAAACTTTGGATCGATTCAACCCTTTTCCCGTGATCCAATCGAGCTGAAACTTTGCAGACATACTCGTGGCGACGATAAAAATGATCTTACTAATTTTCGTTTAAAAAAAATTAATAATTATAATATAATTTTGGATTTTTACAAATTTACTCGCTTTCGTAGCATCGTCCGACTCGAGCCCAACGCTTAGGTTAAGCGCCAAACCTGTTTCCACTAGTAAATGAGAAAGGGAGTGTAATAAAATCTTATTTTTTATGGGTTAGTTTTTTTACTATTTTAATTCACCCTTAAGCAGACCTAATTTTATTTTATTAAATAAATTATTATACTATTTTTTTATTGTCTGTGAGTGTGAACCCTCGCGAGGCCTTCGTAGGGTTGTTTATTTCTTCATTTACATTGCTTTGATCGTGTTGGTGTGGTTTCTGTTCCATATTAACCTGATATCGCAAATATTTTCTCAGGAAAAGCAAATACGCCGGATATTTGAGGTCGCGGTATTATGGTAACCTCATTTCTTATGAAAATAAACCTATTTGTGTCACTTCAATCCGCCCTTGTTTTCATTACGCAATCTCTCGATAAGGAATAACATCGGTGGGTATTAATTCACGACTCTGTATGCAAATTATAATTATCGTTTCAACGCTGACTTTTTACAACGTATTACGTAAATAATTCTACTTTAGCTCTCAGAAATTTGCATATATTGTCTCACAAACATTAGGTACTTTCATGCATGGACAGTTAATATATATAATATATATAAATCATATAAATAAATATTAATATTTTATTTAATGTTTCTTGCCTTGAAAACAGGAATTACTTTTCTGCACCAAACGCAAAAACTTAAAATGTTATGTTATGTTATATGATTTAGATAGGTAGGTACGTATAAAAATTATTAATGTAGGTGTATGTAGGTACATTCGTACATAGGTACTCGAAATGTAAAATAAATTATTTACTAAACTCTTGTTGTTTTATCACAATTTGTGATAATTTCATTCAGCGTCCATAATGTTAATAATTATATAAAATATTCAAATTAATGTGTACATCTGAATTGTGTATTTGCGAAATATTTCTCGCACATTGTTTGAATTTCATTAAATAAATATGAAACGTTTTATGCTAGATTTAGAGTAAAAATTATCATGAAAATTTTGATTCTTCATTTAATTCATTTTTGTATTTTTCGTTTTCAAAATAAACACTTTTGTTATTATTATTAGTAAAAAAACATTCTATATAAAATCACTATTTTTTATTGAATAATTAACATGTTTCAGGGTCGATGGTTCCTTCAGGATACAACGTATACTAACGATTAAAATTAGAAGTATAGACCTAAACAAACAGAAATATAAATATAATTATTTAGGAACTTATGTGGAAGCAGATTAAAAAGGTAACTATTTACAAAAAGGACTTGGTTGTTGGGTAATCAAAAAACAATAATAATTCATACAGGTTTCCTTAGAAAAATTCACAAAAATTGCCTTTTTTCGCGCTTCGGAGGTAGTTATCCTCCCTTTAAAAAGGCTTCAGGAATTACTAAGAAAATCTTAGTAACTCCTGAAGTTCATTTGAAGTCATTGAAGTTTTTACATTGGAATCATCTTGTTATCATAATCATCAATGATGTGTGCCCTGGCCTCCTCAAGCAATTATTCACCTTCAAGTTATCAAAATCAAGCAATCAATCTTTCTGATAACTTAAGCAATGTTGGGTCATACAAATTCTGCTACTAATTCATGATTTTAGCGTATACGCTATGCTCCGTTTTCATTCTTGGCCCCAAGTATTCTTGTCAAAATCTTAGTCTTTTGTGGAGATGAAAAAATCTACCCCCGTATTGAACCTCAAATACTCCGCGATTGCGTTTTTTCATCCCTCCGTAGAGCGGAGGCTCCGCCGCGCAGGGGCGTAACTCATCCCGACTGTCGGCATTAAACGTAATTGTGTCTCTCGTGCGCCGGTTATTTTCCCCGTGCAGTTTTCGCGCGGCTTAACCGAATTTTAATTTGCGCTTAGTGATGCGTGCACATCCCTTTTTATTGTCCTCACACATCGCTGGGCTTGTTGTTGTATCTCGCCATAAAATGTTACATCGCGGATTAGGCCGTGAAATATGTGTCTCTTCTAATAGACTGCGTCCATTGTAAAAATATTCCCCGAATTTGTATTTTATCTGCCCGCTGATTTCCGCACGTACCGCCGCCGTAGTTTTCGTTTTAAAATGTGAAATAATACTTTTTTAATAAATTATCATCATAGCGGAATTCATTTTTTCGATTTTATTCAATTTCTGTTTGTTCCTTTTTCTGTCTCGGCTCTGTTAGCATTCATACTGGAATCATCATCATCATCGAGAGTCTTCCTCCACTGATCTAGGCCTTGCCAGCTCTCTCCAGTTCTGGATCTCCAATTCAGATACCTATGTCTCTGAGAACATTGTCGCTGTATCTTAGTTTTTGACCTTCTCAAGCTTCTTTGTCTTGAATTCAGCGGAGACTTCAGTACTTATTAATCAGTCATTCTCTCCATATGACCCAGCCATTGAGGTCTTCCCAGTTTTATAAATTTTGTGACGCTTAGCTCCTTAAAAAAGCAATGATCTCATTGTTGTAGCACCTGCGCCAATGCAAATTGTATATAATATTGGAATTACACAAGTTATTTTATAGAATTATCATGTGATTAAAAATATTTACATACCTTAAGTGCCACCTTAAGCTACAGTCCAAGTAAACTGTTCCGGCAAGTTACGAGAAACTCACTTTTTTTTCTTAAATGCCATCTTCGGTATGCTGATTTATCTTGTGCAAGATGTATAAGACTACCGGCATTTTGAAAATATGTTTATTTATATGTACATATATGGTAATTTATAATATTTAATTTGCTATTAAACTTTTTCTTTTCCTACTTGATCTATTGTAATCCTTACAACTTCAACTAACTAACGAACAGATGTCGCTCACTTTTAAAAAAACTTATATTACATAAAAATTCATGTAACATTGCTGATTTTTTATCGTTTTAAACTTATAATTATATGACATATGAATATTCTAATTCATGTTTTTATGAGTATTATTACAATATATCTATGATCTGAATTTGTTTGACATGGTTTGTATTATGGACAGTATTTCCATTAGACATTTACATCCTTTTTATAAACATTTCCCAATATTATCGTAACACCTCACGGTTGACTGAGGCAACATTTTCCCGAATCCGCAATCGAAAATTCGTTAAATTGGGCAATGGACAACACTTTCATCGCGAATATTTTAATCATAGTTCTATTATTATATTTTACATTAAAGTATCCTTCCAAGCTGGCATAACTCAATTTCATTAATTATATTCCTTTGAATTCCAAAGTGATTCGCGACTCCGACAAATTGTAAAGCACTACTGAACACGGACTAAACTTAAACCTTTTGATATTATTTGCCCCAAGTCGCTCTCACTTTGATCAATCTTCCGCCTCTTTGTCCATTGTGAATTATTTGAATTTCCAGGTGAAATCTCGCGAAGTTCACCCCCCGTGTAAGTTTTTGTCTTCACAACAATACTCTCGCCAAATTTGTACAATATTAAAATTCTACGAGCGCACAACGCTCCATTGCTTCCAGAATATTTGGAAATGTTACGCGACGACAAATATGTGTCAATATTTCGGCTCCGATCTTTCAGACACCTATTCAAAGATTTTTTTTTCATTTTATTTAAAGATTTATTTTTCGGAAGGAGCTTACTCCATTAGATGTTCAATAAGCATTGCTCGTGGTATTTGCGATCGATAAACGATAGTAAATTAACTATGTATTTTGAAATTAAAACATTTATTTATTTATTTAACGCCCTTATGGGCTTTTACAATATACAGAATATTTTTTTTTTAAAATAACATAAGACAGTTAAAAGATACAATAATAATAGTTAAAAGGTAATAATAATAATAATACAGAAAAACATAAGAAAAACACAAGATAAAATAATAATAAAGTTAAAGGTAGAAATAATAATAGTCAAAGGTAAAATAGAAAGATTTATTGTCCATTTCCATTTTGTTGGGATGTAAACAATTGTATCAGCTTTGTCCTATAAACAGTTATACTATTAGCAAAAATGTCAGCCGCCTCTGCATGCTCATTCCCTAATGAGTGTAATCTGGGAATTACAGAGTTTGCTAATGCATTAGTTCTGACATTTCCACTGTAATATAGAACAATGCACTGTGTCTTGATGACCTCGATGGAGCATATAAGTCGATCAGACTAATAATCTGGGGGCAATCAATCAAACTTGCATAAAGATGTTTTTATGTTGATGTCAAAACTGGAAGTAGATTGTACTGTGATCATGGACCAGATAATTATTGCTTTATTTAATCCCCTAACTTGTCGCTGAAGACGGACGTCTTGAAACAATGATAACTGATTAAAAAAAATATATATCTCATGTCTCAGATGAGACAAGGCTGATAATGCATCTCCACATGTCTCGATCCCGGATCGCCAGATGCTCCATGATCTCTCCAGCCAGCAAAGTACCGCCGTCTTTGTGGCTCTCTTCGAGATTATCTTTGGCTCAGATTGTGCGCAAGATAATCTCCTTCAGTAGGGTGAAACTTTAACGAATAAAGGGGCCGAATTTTTTTGAAAAGAAGAGCAATCTTCTGCGGATTTATTCCGTGTTTTTACGACCTTTCTGGCTTTCTGGATCCCATTGCAGGGTCCATCATCAGGGCTGATATGTTATTGTGAATGTTTGTGTTGTGGTTAAGTATTGGCTTGCAATATCGTGTCGGAAGAAAGGGGGAGAACGTTGTCAGTGTTGCGTTAAGTATTGGCTAGCAATACCGTGTCGAAAGCTTGGTGTTTCTGTGTTTATGTATTACGTGGTAATACCGTATCTGAGTCTTATGGTGAGTGTTTTTCATCTATTGTTTGATCACTATCTCCGCGGAATGTGCGACGAGATTGACTTTGAAGCGTCCGGCGCTTCAAAGTCAATCATAATGTTTTTAATTTGAAACTATCGTCTCTATTAATATTTTAATATTTTATTTTATTTCTAATAATATTTTAATATTAATAGAGATGATGGTCTCAAATTAACCTAAAATGGGATCCGAAACGTCGGCCAGAAAGGTCGTAAAAACACGGCATTATACCCCAGAAGGCCACTCAGAACCAGAAGATTCTGAGTGGCCATGAAAACCGTAGAACGTTCCTAGAAGAGCAATATTTTGTTCACTACCATTAATAGTTTGTTGGAGTTGTACCGATTGTAGAATTAAGGGATTGGAAAAATAAATTATTGCGATAAACGTTCAAACATGCAATTAATTTTTTTATACATAATATCTTATACGATAAATAAATAATTTATTTCTTAGTAGATTTGTGAAATTTCAAAGTCGTACAGAAATATATGTGGTCAAATTTATAAAATTCATTCCAAATTATCATTCTCTGTTACTGTGAGTAATCTTCGATGGATCTTTTATAAGTATATCGTTTATGTAGGTTTATAAAATAAAAAAAAAACAATGTTTCTTTAAATATTCTTAAGCCACACTTTATTTATTTTTTGCGATAATAATCTAACTTCTTCGATAGTGTTGTTTTCAAACCTACTGATGTAATAGATTTTTTTTCATCTGAAAAAATAGTAATTGTATTTTCATCGATCCAGGAATTATTGTTTTTACGAGAATTGTTATATGTAATAGATTCTGAACACCGTCCTGTATTTGTTTCGTTGCATTATATATGACTAAACATAACATATTACTATACATTATATATTACATATTACTATTTTATAATTTTTATACTCATTAAAAAAAAGATAATTGGCGATTCTTAAGTTTCTCGGCAAGCGCCTAGAATATCATCACTTCGTAATCTCGGGCACTTGAAATCATTGGATATTTAAAGTTTCCCTTGGAGATATCGCAATATCCTTATGCCTCATTGCTTTGAGAGTTTTCCGAGAGTTTCTCACCTAATTCTTACAAACTTTGTTTCAACTCAAACCGTAATAAGTACTATCTCCCCTTCGCTCTTGTCGGGGAGATTCATTTATTTCTGCTCTTCACATCTCCACGGATACTTTCAAACAGTTTTTATTTCTTTTCAAATAAGTTTTGCGTAAAACCCAGCATGTCAATAAAATAATTTGACTTGATGAGTTCAACTCGGTAAATTTCGCTTTCTCAACCCCTCGATTAGACAGAATAATTTATATAAGAAAAACAAGACATAAATACTCCTGGTACGACAAATGCGCATTATATTTGTTATGGGAAAGTAGGCATGTAAGTCTTTAGGTGCTCAT
This sequence comes from Agrypnia vestita, assembly GCA_016648135.1. Classification (NCBI taxonomy): domain Eukaryota; kingdom Metazoa; phylum Arthropoda; class Insecta; order Trichoptera; family Phryganeidae; genus Agrypnia; species Agrypnia vestita. Next base: position 45,076 of record JADDOH010013772.1, read on the forward strand.
AGTGCTTCCGACCTATCTGGATTAAGTGATCACTTTACACAATGAAACGTTCACCATTTCCATCCATGATAGTTGTATATATTTAAGCTTTACAACCCGTCTCATATGTATGTTGTAATAATCGTTAGCGCGACCAGCATCCAAAGCTTTTTTTAATTAACCACAGATGTCACTAATGACATATCTATTTTTTATTGTAATTTTTTAGCAATATCCTAAAAATTTGGAAAAACTCAAAATATTCTGAATTAAAATTTAATTATTTTATGGCTGCAACATCAAGTCATATAGTTTGATTTATAAAATGGGTTTAATACTGAAAAAAAACTTTCAGTCTGCCTTTATTGAGGCAAATTACATACATATATTGTAAATATTAAATATAATTAATTATAAATTTCTCGCCTTTGTTCATTAGTCAGCTTGATTCGCCACGTTGTTTCGAAATATTGGCTTTCCATAAACGTCTTTTTCTCATCAATATTGCTTTTAGTGAATAAAATAGAGTATGTAATTTATTTAATTATTCATTAACTTTTCGCATACTATTGCAATGGCGGGTTTGATGCCCGTTGGCAATTTTTTCCAACTAGCAACACAATTTTGTGGAATCGTTAAAATAGGTTTAAAGAAGGCACTAATACAATGACAAAACTAGCTCCATGATAACAGGACCAGTAAGAGATGGATTGGGACATGGAAGGGTTTAACTAGATTTTGGGAAAGGTATAATTGCTTTTGAATATAGTTTTGGCCTGTGATATCTGTACATAGTTTTATTTGTAGCAGTTGTTTTAGCGTGCTTGACAGCGAAACTGAAGCAAAGGCAGCCGTGGACTGCGGAGGTCAGGGCGGCCAACCGAGCGATAATTCGACAGCGAATAATCTGGAAAAGTTCTTACGTAGCGAATAAACCTAATCGAATAAAACGTGCGGAAATTGGATGGAATGTTCTAGTGAATATTGAATAAAGTGTTTAAGCGACAATAAAGTGTCTATTTACGAGTGATAAATTATGAAACAGTTTAATTGAAAGTAAAGCGTTAAATTTAATAGTGTTAAGTGACTTTGTACATCAAATAATTAGTTAATCAGTAATTAATAAATCCGTTATTAAATTCTACCGTTTTCATTTATTCGTACTGTCACTGATTAGAGTGAGAGACCACGATTATATAGAAAGTTGAATTTAAATTTCAGGGACTGAGGTGTGAGGATTGAAAAGGACAATTTAAAATCGGATTGAAGGCTAATGGAGAAAATTGCGGAATGTTCCTATTATACTGTAATTTCGCACCCTGTCTGGCTCTTGTCAGTGCCGAAGAGATTTTTATTTAATGTATCTCCAGACAAACACATATTTTAGGTTAATGTCTTTGTCGAATGTAACGCCATTACCATTCTCGACTCGTTTGATTAAGCGTTAATCAATAAAAAGAATATCGATCTGGAGGTTCAAGATTTTTTTTTTTAAAATGCTATTATTGCAAAAAAAAAATTTTTCATTAAAGAGTTAAGGTTGTTATTACGTTCGTTAGACATATTTAACTGTATACTGGCGACCTCTATTGTAGAAGAAGTGAACACTCCACAACAAAGTGCATATAATTTACGCCCTCGAAAGCATTCTCTCCCTCTACCTCCGCGGGTAAAGGTCGTCCTCCTGATGACGTTGAATAAGCATTCAATGAAACGTCGAGAATCGTTTCTCGGAAAAACATACGGTTCGTATAAAATATCCGCAACTATTTAAAGTTAAATAAAATCTTTTCAGTTGGCCTACCTTAGGTCAGATTGAATCGATGGCTCTTTCTCGCCAGTTCAGCGTGGACCGTATGGTTAACAAGCATCTCCTAAAATATGTATTAATTAAATCATTCCAGAAATCAATTAGCCGATCTGCCGATATTAGCTCGGCGACGCCAAGGCTCGGAATCATCCCCAGATAACAGTTTAATCTGACCTTCCCCGTCATATTATTTAATAAACATTCGACACAAAACCTTCGAGCCTCGGGGGTTTGGGCGCACAATACACCTGGCCGAGCCCCGCCCGCCGAACGAAACGGACAATGTGAGGGGAGATAATTTCGGGCGTCGATTTGTAAAGGCGCTGACAATTTTTCATTATTATCTGCCGACCACACGTCTGCCGCGATAGAAAATAACAATTAGGTACCGAGCGAAACGCTTTGGCTTGAACACACATAAACGGATTGGATTGTTGTATTTCTATCGCGCGGTTTGCAGACACTTGAGATAATATTTGATTTTTCTTCTTCCCTTGAAAGTAAATATTTTGACACCGAATATTTTCATTCAGGGGGTTCCGCCGTAAATAAGTGACACGAAAACTGTGTTAAAATGTTTGTTTTTATCTCGCATTTTTACATTGTGTTTTATTTTTGCCTTGCGGTAACGATAGCAAACGCCTCCGAAACCTTTTAAATCAAAAAGATTTCGTAGTATCGATCCGATATTATTTCGAATTATGCAGGATAGTACCTAGCTCTCGTAGCTATTAGCAAAAACATTGAGGGAGTCTTACAGAAAATAAGTTAGAAATATTTATAAAAAAATGCATAGATACTTTGAAGTGGCTTATCTTCGTAACTGTCGACATTTCACCCAATGTGTAAAGAATATTTTCTATTCAAACTTGAATAAGGAAGACTCTAGAACTACGAGAGATACTGTGCACATTCTTTATATCAAATTTTAATACTTTTATTGAATCTCATTTGCAATATAGTTTCACCAATTTGTATTTATATTTTTTTATTAAATTACGTTTGTTTTGTTTATAAATATGTTGTTATTTATTTTTAAAAAATTATCCACATTATTCCCCTGATGTGTTCTTCCGCATCTAGCAGTTGGCAATTGGCATGTACACGCAGGACCCAAACTGAAACATTTATTGTTTTTTTTATGTGTCCTTTGACCAATCGTAAATTACAGATGTTAAGATCGTGTGGTTCGAGTTAGAAGAGAATCGTAAGAAAGATATACGACGCGAGTGTAGATGACAGCAGAAATAGAGAATGTTCGCGAAAGAACTGACTTGAACAGGTAGATAAATGCCTCAATAATCGAAGAAATATATTAATGAAGAGGCGAGATTCATGTATGAACTTAGTAGAGATATTACATTAATTATTATTATATATGAAAAAATCCCAAAGTTACTAAATTATCTACAATAAGAAAATAAATGCCATAAAAATTGTACGGCATATCTTTTATTATTGCTCTAAATTTGTTTTTTTTTAAATTAATTCTTATCCCATTTTCTTCAAAATAACTTTTTGATAACATTACACTTATATTAATGAAAAATAAAAATAATTTGTATAAAACAATACGAGTATTTATTGAATGATCAACATGTTTTGGGGCCAGTGGTTCCTTCATTATTCATTATACTAAAAATTAATGTTTAAACAAAAAATTGTATGGCAGATGAATAACTAATTAAGAACTTATGTGAAAATAAGTTTAAAAGGTAACTTGCAAAAATAATTTGGTTATTTATAATATTTAATTCGCTGTTAACACTAATAATAAATAATATTTGGATAGTTTATACAGCGCCTACTTACGAAAAGGTACATCTGTCTAACTGTTAACCTTTTTTTTTATTTTCGGGTACATAAAATTAGTCTAGTTTAAAAATATTGTTTGGAGAACTGTACTTCATGTATGGAATCAATTATCATTGAGAGGAAAATACATAAAATGTGTATACTGTGTAAGTTTTCTTAATAATTATAAAAAATAAATCCTCTGTCAAGGCTGAAATGCAAATCATTAAATGTATGCATTTACTAATCTTCTTCTTTGTCGGTTTTTATAATTTTTGTGAAGTACTGCAATATTTATTTATATATTAATAACACCTACCCAGTTTAATGCATTATATTATTTAACCAAATTAAAGTAATATATTTGCGCACAAAGGGACGAAATCGTCGCAAATAGGCTTTCCTTCTCTCCGCCAAGTCCACGGGTAGCACGAAAACGATGTTGTGCCAAAATTATTTACAGCGGATTCTAGTTTCCAGTACTAAGCTCCATACTCCGTCGTGTCCCGTTTCTTCCCACTGCGCCTATTAGTCGTCACCGCTCCGGGCGGACGTTGAGCGTATTCATCTTCCAGAGCCATTAGGTGACGATAAGACCGTCTCTGGAGCAGGCAGTAACTGGCGAGTGCCCCTTACGGCCCAGTATGTAGTTTGAATGGGTCAGTGGTCCGGAAAGACTGGCACCGTGAAACAGGTTGGGCCAAGTATGAGACACTACACGGGCATTTTATGTACTGATTTTATTAAAATCTAACCTAACCATAAAGCTACACAGAGTGCAATGAGTGAAACGCTATATTGTGTGTGCTATTAGTCGGGAATTATAAATTATAATGTATAATTTATATAAATAAAACTAACTTAGTTAAACACCACATATATTTATTTTCAAGTCTTGAAATTTCGCTACGACCGTAGCTTCTTCAGGGAGAATCTTAACTGCCTAAACATACAAAAATTATTTGCTTATATACTAGTGTGAAAGGTGAAAGGACGGAGTGCCAATAGTTGTGTTAGGGGGTGGGATTTCGCAGGAAATATTACTGTTAAGAGGGAACATATTTAAAATTGGACAAAAGATAATCTTATCTTATCGTCCAACCCAAAGGAGATAAAGGTCATCAACCTGTTCCCTACGAGAACTGTGTCAATATTATGTAAACAATTCAGGCTCGAAATATTAGTTCGATAGCACCATTTAGAAAGTTCCTTGACTCTTAATATGAATAATTAATGGTTTATCCACACTGAAAACGGCCTGAACTGCCGAAACAGCTGTAACTTCTTAAATACTTTACGCAAACTAGATGAACTCAATAATAATATTTATTAAAATTTGATTAATTGTATATTTAATTTAAAAATAAACGTGTTTAGTGTATCTAATAAAATATAGTAGTATATCAATAATTTCAAGCATCGGACTAAGTATCCTTAATTACATTATTAGCAAACATGTTTATCCGGCACACACGCGAGTACATACAGCGTAGCATGTGATGGCCCCACACATTTATGAATACGTATACGCGAGGATGTCTGCTGAACTTTCGACCCTTACCAACACCACCGAAGTCCGGCGACGCCGTCTTCCGACGTGAGTGTGCGCGTTAGTATCAGCCGGCGGTGGCGATATTGCGGGCCCCGGGACCTGCCCCAGAGCGGTAAGTGAAAAGTAAAGTCGTTAGGAAAAGCTTAAAGCTGCCCCGGGCGCCATCCCTCCCCGACTCGAAGGGTATTTACCCGATTCCATTTGTGTTTCGGATCCAAACCGAATGTCAATTTGGCCGCGAGTGTGAAGGAAGTGCCCTGATTAGGGAGCGGCGTATTTGAGCACAAAACATGTTTCTTTCGCCAGCGATAAAATTTATTTTCCGCCCATTTTATCACAATGTGCGGGCGAATTTTTTGAAAGTTTTCGCTTTGTCACTTTGCGCAGACCGTCTCAGCCACGCGACAAACTTTAAGGAAGTACGTTGGAAAGCTACATTGTATAAAAAATTACTTCTCAACTTACTCCCTAACATGATTTCTTACCAATTTGAATTTCAATAAATCAAACCACGGGCCTACCTCAAGCTCTTGGTTTTTATTGTAATATCTTAATAAAAATATGTCTTACCTTAGTGTAATAGGTCTGAGGAACGTATGTCGCGACGCCAGAAAGAGACTGCATGACAGAGAGAGAGAAGGTATAAAAAGGCGCGTGAATGTCGAGTGGCTCTCTCTTTTACTACCATTGTTATTCAGACCGCATCTTACTGTACAAACGTTTGTCTAAGCCGTTATTGTCACCGAATAAATACTTACGAGAACAAAGTCTTTACTTGGAGCTTCCTCATCCCGAAACAAGAGTATTACACTTAGGATGGTCTATATGTCTATATTCAATTTTTTTACAGTTTATTTGACCAATAAAGTCCTAATATGTCATCTAAACTAATAATACTTTATTCCAGCGTATTCTGCAGTATTCTGGAGCGTACGTCTTGGTAGTCGTTACTCCAGCATTCGCAAGACCTGTCCAAGAAACCCTTCTATTTGCAATATAGTAGCGGCTTCATTGCGAGGATCCCCTTTATATCGGTTCATCTCAGTCCAATAATGTTACTCCCGCTACCCCCCTAAGGTAACTCATTCCAGCCGCCTGGATTCTCGATTAACAGTCAGATTCTTCACACATGGAAATAAAAGCAATTATTTTTTTAAGTTTTATCTTTTTAATTTTCTGAGACGCGTTTCGCCTTACGAGGGCATTATCAATCTAAATATTTTACATTCAGCAACTTGTATTTATATTAAAAGCATTAGAAAGAGATGCTATATAATTTTAAAAATTAATTAAGGTTTTCGGATTTCTGCACGATTCTAAGAAACAATTCTGTTCAAACATTAATGACAAGTAATACATATAAGGATGAGCTAGATTTACAACTTGATATAAATGTGATATTCTTGGTAACAAATTATGTTTGTGCACTAATGATAACTTTCAAACTTGGGGATTCCAGACAGTATTATTCTTAATAATAAATATGTGTAAGTGCTAATGATAATTTTTCAAATGCAGGGATTCCAAATTGGCATCTCAAATGGAATTTCTGTGGAGTATTACAAACTTACCTCTGAAACAATAAATTAGTCAGATTCTTCTCTAATCTAAACTCGGATTTCTTTACTGTCTCACTTTATACGGAAAAAAATTAACAAAAACATAACACCACCATCTGAAGATATTGCTTGTTGCTTCATCAAGTTATAAACAAGATATGAAACAAATCAGCTTCTTCAAGTTATAAACAAGATATGAAACTGTTTTCTATGTTTTATCGATAAGTAGTTGGCGGAGTTTTTTTATTTTTAACTACTCATATTACAAAAATATATACACATTAAAAATATGATTTTTTTTAATGTTTTCTAATATCTTCAGCCCACGTAACGTTGAAAAAAGTAACCCATTAAAACCAAGTTTTTATTATACTCCCTTTCTTTGTAAAATATAACAACAATTAAAGACGATTTAAAACATATAACATAACACTAAACTTACAGTAATTTAATATGTTTCTAAAATGTCAAATGTTTTGAGCTTTGATATGACACTTCATGCTTTGAAGATTAAATTCTAAAAACATTTCTAATCAAGATTTTGATATATTTGTGAATTTTGCTGTCATCTGTGAACCAATTGCCATAAATTTTCGAAATTCGTAGTGAAGTACCTATTACATATACCGACGGAGGGATTTTTTAAATATTCCGTAACGTCGTCAGGCCGCTGTTGGTAGTAATCAAACATTTGTATGGTTTACAATTTTAAAAAATCATTTAAATTTTCTAAAAATCCAAAATTATACTATAATTATTATTTCTTTTTAACGAAAATTTGAGAGATCTTCTTGATCGTCGCCACGAGTCTGCTTGCAAAGTTTCAGCTCGATTGGATCACGGGAAAAGGGTTAAAAATCGATCCAAAGTTTTTTCGTCAAGAAAACAAGCAAGCAGACGCCACGAGTTTAAAGAAAGGAAGTAAAAATAGTACCTTTTTTTGTTGAATCCAAGGGAAAAAATTCACTGACACTAGTAAAACGGCAAATGGGTTTGGTTGGTAACCGGCTTGCGTTTTATCGGCTGACGCTGGACTTCCACAGCGCAGTTCTTACACGCTTGCTCGGCGCTAACGTCGGCCCGTCTGCCGCATCCCTTGTCACGCCCCGGCGCTTTTATTGAGACATGGAGCGGTCAAACATGGCTTGCTTTTTTGTGTTACATTTTAAATTACAAATATTTTCATTTGCCTCGTTAGACAATGATACCAATACGAGAAGAGATTGTGAACGAAAATACTCGATATTCTGAATAATTTTTATTGTTGAAATTTCGAGAATATTATTATATTTCTTGAGATATCGTTTACGAAATTTTTTTTTAAATTTCACTTATATTAGGTCCTTACATATGAAATTGGCGTTTAGTATGGGAGGAACATAAAGCCGATTTTTTTTTATTATAATATATTTATTTAATCAAAGTATGTACCATTGCTATCTATGCACTTTTGCCATCTCATAGGTAGTTCATCGATCCCTTTACTAAAAAAACCATTCGGACGGGAATCAATAAAATCTTTGAAGGCGGTTTGGACTGCCCCATCGGAGATGAATTTTTTCCTTTGCAAGAAGTTATCCAAATTTCGAAAAAAATTGTAATCTGTTGGGGCAAGGTCCGGAGAGTACGGTGGATATCTTAGACATTCCAATTGAAGCTCCTCTAATTTGGTAGCCGTCTGTTGTGTAGTGTGTGGTCTAGCGTTATCATGAAGCAGCAGTGACCTAGAGCGATTAACCAGCCTCGGTTGTTTAGCAGCTAGCTTTTGCATCATGGTTTGCAGTTGCTGACAATAGACATCTGCCGTAATCGTCTGGCCAGATTTAAGAAAGCTGTAGTGAACGACACCAGCACTAGTCCACCAAACGCTCACAAGTAACTTTTTTGGAGTCAATTTTCGCTTGGGGCATGGTTTGGCTGGTTCGGCAGGGTTCAGCCATTGCGATGAGCGCTTCCGATTATCGTACAGGATCCACTTTTCATCACAGGTAATGATTCGATTTAAAATCCCTTCATTATTGTGCCGGTTGAGTAATGCAACGCAGCAGTCAACGCGCGTTTGTTGATTTGCTTCACTCAATTCGTGAGGTACCCACCTTTCAAGCTTTTTCACCTTACCAATTTGCTTCAAGTGGATTAAAACAGTTTTATCACTAACACCGCAGCCTGCAGCTAACTCGGATGTGGTTTGCGATGGATCCGCTTCCACAATAGCCTTCAATTCTTCATTATCAACTTTGGTCTCCGGCCGTCCACGGGGCTTGTTCTACAGGTCGAAATTTCCAGAACGAAAACGTTGGAACCAAAAACGCACTGTGTTTTCTTTTGCGGCACCGTCGCCATACACATCATTAATCCTTCGAGCCGTTTCTGCAGCACTGGTGCCACGGTGGAACTCGTACTCGTAAATAACGCGATATTTCAAGTTTTTCATTTTGTAAACTGAGTGACGCAAAGAAAAAAACAATTGAGGAAAAAACAAATGAATTATAATTTTCAAAACACAAATACATGAGTAAATAGCTGTATAAATTTGGATTTGGAATTCCTAACCAAAGAGAAGATATTTGAGATCAAATTTGCCAGTACGGCAAAACGCCAATTTCATATGTAATGACCTAATATTATATTGTATTCTATATTAAATCAGTGTCGGAAATGTCGTAATTTGCATAGCATCCGATATGCACCGATAGCCGACAAGATGCTAATATTTAAGTGCAAAAGGTATATTATTATTTTTTATTTAAAGACAGGATGTAAAGTTAATATCATTGTCAATTTTTTTTTTTTAATGAATTACATTTTTTTCTGAGTTTGTTCTCTGAAATAATAAAATTATCCAAATCCACCCTAAAACGGCTGTTTCATCATTTAAACAGTGAGGCTAAGAAAAATTTTTCTATGGAAATGGCCATACAGCGCGAATTTAACCTTAGAAGAATAATTACAACACTCTTACCCTGTGAAGCGTCAATCCAAAGATGAACCAACTAGTTGACAAACGTTTCCGGACACTGACAAAAAAGACGTCTACCAAGCAACTGGAAAATCGACAGGCAATCTAAAACTACTAAAAAAAACATCGACACAGAATGAAATAAATCAGTAGTTGTAATTTTCATATTGAAAAAGTATATACATATTATCAATATATTGCACAATTGCCTGATTAATTCTTCATATAATTGTCGACCATTTATAAAAAATCTTTTCTCTCGTATTATTTCTATAATTTGTTTAAAATATTCCAAAAAAATAATTTAAGTTATTTTGAACATTTTCAGTTTTGTCGAGAATATTAAATAAAATTATTTGACTCTCGTGATTCAAAAAAATACGTAAAAAGAGATTTATCAATCTCGAAAATCTTAACAAGTCGAGAATTCACAATCTTTGATTACAACGTCTTAGTATAAAATATTATTACATATTTATATTTATCGCAAATATATGCATTGTGGTTACTTATTTTTATGATCAATTTTCTTTATATTACCGCTTGAGTTTATATACTTATCTAACCGCTTTCAAAAACAATCATTTCCTTCACCAAGGTGATGAAGGAAATGACTAATCATAAATTTAAAATTATTGTTTTGTTTTACAATATTATAACTTTTTTAATGGTTAAAAACTCTAGGTCCTACTTGACCGTATACATACAATCATGGGAAAATGACATTAAATATCAGAAATGATTGTAAATATTTTTGGCTAAATTTAGTTAATTATTTATAATATTTTCTCATAATTTTTTTATATTCATTTTAAGGCTAAGACTAGCATTATTTAAAATAGATACCTACGCAATTATTTATTGTTATTCCATTAAATTATTCGAAATTTTCTGTCGTTAAATATTAAACTCACGAGATTATAATATGAACAAAGTTCATCGTAAATTTTACTCATCACATGAATTGTTTGTTCTCAATAAGCGGAGTAACCTTGTACCAGTGATGTAACATGCTGAACACAAACATGATTTTCTACGCCCGTTGTCAATCTCATCCTGCTGTTTCCAATCAATTAGGTCGTAACCTATTTGCTCCAATTATCATAATCAGAATCAATTTGTTTACGTGCTCCGTAACATCGTAACCCTTGGAGCCACCGAGTAAAAAACGCCCGTAATTGGACGCCTACGCTGCCGTTCACGCCAATTTACGATGTACATAATATATGTACAATTGTAAAATTGAGATATTCGTATAACATTAATGCTGTGTATTAAGCTTAATATTGATCTCACACAATTGTGGTTTTCACTTTAGTATTTGTACATGTTTTGTTTCAAATATCTGTAAAATATTGAAAACCGATTTTTCTTTTATTCAGAAATTTTCTTTATTGGCTCTGGTGGTGTCTACTTTACTATTTACGATACTTAACCGTAATCTTTCTTTGATTAAGGAACTTTCGATTTACCTTATAAATTCCGGGATTACGTCAATCGATTCATTATAAAAGACTCGAGTCATAAACAGATAAGCAATTTATAGTAATATATTTATTTAAATTTTGATTGTTTTATTTGTATGTATCTACTTGTATTTTTTTATTAATTACACCAACATGTTTCGGAAAAACCTTTCCATCGTTAGGGTGTTTTACAAATGTCCAAATATCAAAATGAATTATGTATTTTGTTTTTCTAAGTTATTTGAAAAAATATTTTTAAATATTATTGCTGAAGTTCTTGATTACTCACAATTATTAGTATTTTTAATTAATTAGTTAAATTTAATTGATTATTAATAATATTTTGTTTACTATTACATGCTTTACTAATTTCTAATGATTCTAAATTATTCAATTTCAGACCAAAATTATTTATGTGTTATATAGAAAGTCCTAAATTTTTATCAAAACCATGATCATTTTCTTTTAAATGATTGGCAAATTCAGAAAAAACCATGATTATTCAGACATCTCAAATTTGAAAGGTGTAATTAATAAAAAATATAAGTAGATACATACAAATAATACAATCAAAATTTAAAAATGTCAATCTACAATGTTGCTAAATCAATTGAAAAAATATATTTATTTGTTCTATACACTAAGTACTCTCTGTACTCGTTTTTATATGAATACCGAATTTTGTACGATTGCAGAGCTTGTAAGTTTGGGTAGAAAATGAACAGACCCGTTCATTTTTCTGGACATTTTCAGATCTACTCAATTGTCTCGTACACGAGATACATCCCGCACTCAGACGTTTCCGCCGAATTACGTATGTAAGTGTGCCGTCAAAACTGATTGCTTACATACGAAATGTGTCACATTTTATGGGATCGGGTTCCAAATCCCACTTTTCACTGATTTCTTTGCTATTATTTATTGGTTACATTCTGCAAAATGGTCATTCGTTTTTTCATTTTTTGACGCCTTCGGTCTTTATTCGACTTTTGATCGATGGATGCATATTGTTTTGTAAACTATAGATTTTTGTAGGTTTTAAACTTCATATATTTTTTAAAATTTTTGAAGTGATGAAAATAATGTATATTTTTATTCATTATATTATTAATTATATTTATAATTTTTTGTTATTTTTTCTTTCACATCTATTCAGAGCTTTTTTCTTAATAATTCGTGTCACGGAGATTAATGCAAGAAAAAATATTTGCGTTAAATGTATTGAAATAAAATACGATAATTATTGAATCAGAATTGAGATAATTTTTTTCTTCTGTAATACGTATTTTTTTACGTTTGGCCGGAATAGATTTTTAGAATATCCTCATAAAAAAAATAACATATCTTAGGTGAATCTAGGTGTAAGTGAAAATTCGATACGTCCAAACGTATCATTATTATTTTTACGTTTAAACCCCTTATGTCCCCAATAAACATGTACGTATTTATGTGCCTACATGTAATGTTAATCGGGATAAGTTAAACTTATAAAAGTTTATGCACACCATAGAGCCTCTCTACTATCGAAGGGAAAAACTTCATTTCAAAATGAAGACTACAACACACACACGTTCACCAGTTTGAAGACTACAAAGTGCACACTACAATTGTAGTAAAATTACTTGAAGTGAAGTAAATGTAGTACTACGAAATGAAGTGAAGTAAATGAAGTGAGTAAATGAAGTGAAGTAATGAAGTAATTATAATATTAATGAAGTGAAGTAATTGTACTACAAAATCGCCAGCCAGATTTCTTCATTCGATTCCAAAAATTTTTCAAACCATGGGGGGGGGGTTGTTACAGTTTCCAGAGATTTCTTCATATATCTACATCAACTTCCCAAAAATTTCACGTAAAAAATGCACTATTTAAAGTATGTTTCTCATACTTTCGATAACTTTGAAGTGTATGTACTTTGTAGTGTTCGTTTTGAAATGAAGTGTACTATTTGAAGTTTATACTTTCAATAACTTTGGTGTTTATAGTTTGTAGTGTGCACTACACTTCAAAACGTGCCAAGTGTGCACTTCAATGTAATGTAGTACTACGTTGTAGTAGTGAGTACAGAGCGGACCCATCACTACTCTCTACTCATGGCCTACCTGTTTGTGAAAAAGCATGGCCGTAAACATATCGAAATTATTTTCGTTATCATATCAAATAAATTAATGGCGTGGCAGCGTTCATTATATTTTATTCGCATTAAACGCATACTCGAGGCGCAGCTCAAGACTTCATTCTTATAATTCGGACTATTTGCGTTCTCAATATGAATACAGTCGCACGCCCTTGAAGGGCCATCGGAAGGAAATTGTGTCACGACACTTGAACATGTTCCTTCAACCTTTTTAGACGGTTTCCTTACTTAAGTGCGTATCTTGGCAGAAGGGTTTGCTTTTTAAGATATTAAAAGGGTCCATGGGAAATACTTGTACCGCGTTAACGAGATTAATGTTTATTCAGGCCTCTCCTACTCTTCTCCACTAGGTCCTTGTTAGCTTTAGTTGCTCCGTGGCTGTAATTAGGGATGTCCTTTGAATCGACTCTCCCGTCCAGTTCTCTCTGCTGCCTGATCTTTCGAATTCCTACCCAAATCTGTACTTATTTAATACTTATGATATTTAAAGCGCACATCTAAATATAATATATTCGTTTTCTGCCTGTCTCGTAACTTTTTAGAATTCTCTGCTAAAAAAACTAAATTACACTGCTGGAGAGAGCCTCGAACCTCGGACGCGCGAAACGCAACGCTGTAACTAATGACAGCCATCACCACTTCCCGTGGCTCGTCAAAAATATATTATATGCAGGGTTATTTTGAAAACATTGATAACCTCGCAGGACTATATTCCTACCTTGAATATTAATCGAAAATATTCATGCAACCTGATCATAGAAAACATTCCAATTGGAATTTCTGCAGCGTTTTTATCATTTTATTTTACTTGTATTGAAACAAATGAATTTTTTGTAATCGATATAAGTTACTGTAATGATTGTTCAACGACTTTCAAAAAATAAGTCAGAAATATTGAAAAAAAAATGCAAAATGTGATATCGCGTATCTTCGTATGTAATGATAGTTCAACGTTTTGTAAAAAATAAGTCAGAAACATTGAAAAAGATGCAAACTTTGATATTGCATAAATCAATAACTATTGATAGGTGCTTGAACATTTTCGACTCATAAACAAGAATATAGTCCTGCGAGGTTATTTATGTTTTTCAAATAACCCTGTCTGTATACTAAGACGCGAATAATTAATTTGCGTCTCCTACGTTCTACAGACTTTTAAATATGTATAAATAATATATAATATGTATAAAATGTGTATAAAAACAAATAATACTTTAATTCCGTGATTTTTCACGGGTGCACGGCTAGTACGTTATAAATGAATATATCGTCTCGTATTTTATAATTTAGTTCGTATGTATTTCACAATTAAAAAAAATATATAAAAAATAATAAATATATAAAAATATATATAAAATATATATATTATTATATATATAATATATTGTCTACTTTGTTGCGGTTTTAACATCGAATGACAAAACAATACAATTAATTTGGTTCATTTTTTCTTTAAAATATTATTTATGTTAATTTTTACTTTTCTTTTTTTTCAGGTATGTTTCATCTACACTATCGTCTGCACTATTTGGAGTAGCGTGACCGTGGCTCACCACCGATACACTCTCCATTGTCCCACGACAAAATGACGCAGTGGGTCAGGTCAACTACGACAACACTGAAGGTCAGCCATTCGGTACGACACCTAGAGTAGGTGTGTAGATGTTTACATATTTTCCGACAGAAAACAACTGCCATCCGAGAGATGATTTAATCGTTTTGAAATTCTTAACCTTTTAGTTACTCCGCCAGTGCGCCAGTCTTAACGTATCATTACTGAAGATGATAGGTTAGCATCGAAAACGTTCTAATCGTTGTAAATATATAAAAATTGAAAGTAAACAAAGTTATCATTTTTTAATTATATTTTTTCACATAAAGTTTTTTTTTCTTTGAACCTGTGCTGTGCGCATTAATTCAGTTCTTTATTTTCTAACTAACTAACTTACCATCACGCCGTTTCACCGTGGGGGTAGACAGAGAAGATAAAGCGCCATACTCTTCTGTCCTGACATACAATTCTAGCCTCATCCACATTCAGACGAGTACATTTTCGCATGCAAGCTCGACCAGATCTGATTAATCTGGTCATGCCACGTCTTCCTTGGTCGCCTTTTCTTTCTGGCGCCATCAACACTTGCATTATATATCTTTCTTTATTTTTCCTGATGGAATATATTATATTCGTAATATTTTTTGTGAGTTTGACTTCCGTCGCAGATTTTAACTGAGATTCATCATTTTTTAATTTTGCTACTACTACAGTCACTTTGTATTTAACAATTGTTGTTTTTGATCCTTCGTTAGGAATCAAATTTACTAGGTTTCTTAATTTTTCTCGCTTACTCACCTCTTCTCTTGTAGAGATCTAACGGCCTTTACTTCTTCTTCCGGTCCATTTCCTTCTGCTTCCGTCCACTGCCTTCTGCTTCCGTCCCTTTTTCTCACCTAACTTCTCGATACCTACCTAGAGGCGCCTTTTGTCTGCGAGTTGGTTCAGCTTCGAATATTAATGGCTCCGTCGCTGCTTGCCCGACATACGTGCCCTATCCAAACTAGCAGATCTAATGGTGATGGTTTTGGAAGGTTGTTGTGACAGGAACCGAATTTTTGCATTGCTCCTGTTCCTCCACGTGCCAATTGCAACACTGCGTCCAGGTCCCAGTATTTTCCTTAATGTTTTATTTTCAAATCACAAGAATAAAATTTAGATGCTAGTGTATGATTAATCAGTTATTGTATAAAACGCTGTTGAGGTGAAATTTTTTATTATTTTTCGTATCACTCGGAATTCAGCGAGCGCCAAAAAGTAAATTCTTCTAAATTTAAGTATTTTAGCAATTGTTGAAGTTATTGCTTTAGAAGAAGTGAATATTATATTTTTTATTATTATCACTTTTGTAATTTTTCGAATTTACGTACAAAATAAAATAAATTTCCATGTGTCATCTCCGAAATGTGTTGGAAATTATATACGTAGCTAGAAGCAAAAACCTTAGAGTAATCTATCACTGCAGTAACTTATATGGAATATTAAAAAAAGATTTGATACAAGTCAAATAGAATGATCAAAACCAGGCAGAGAAAATTTTGTTTTCGTAAGCTTTATTTAATCTGACGTGTACTTGCAAACGAATTTTTAATATTCGATGCAAATTACTTTCATGACGTTCTAACGTTTTACCGATAATCTAAAAATATTGAAAAGGAATCATTCTTCGATGTAGCTTATCTCCGTAACTGTCGACATTTCACCCCAAGTGTAAAAATATTTTCTGTTCAGTATTATATGAAGAAGACTCCCCTGAAGTTTTTGCTACTAGTTACGAGATGCCCTGTCCCACAATAGCGCTGCGCATAGCCGCTTCCAATATGATTGCGCTAATGGCACTGACGCCGCGAGAGCGTGCGGTATTATGCGATGCACACTTGATTTCCATTCAATGTCTCACTCCTTGAATAGCAATCGGGAGCATTTTCCCCGAGTTCTGGTGGCCGCCTAGGTCAGGTCGTCGCTTTACGGTCCTCGCGCGCGCCGGGCCCAGAACGATCTGGTGCAACCGTCTGCGGCTGTGTGAGCGCTGGCTCTCCTGCGTGCGGTCTCGGCTGTCCGAGTGTGCGTGCTCGGATGACAGGAAGGGGCCTGTTACGCCCGTCGCGTCGGTCCTTATATCATGGGGGAAATGTTCGTTCGCGAAAATTGCCCGTTCGAGGGTGATGTGAAGCATTTTTATTATATCCATCTGTGTTGCTTCATTACATTTCTCTTAGGTGTATTTTTAGTAACATTACACATATGGGAACGTATTCGAGTTTCTGAAATTTATTTTCTTCCCTTCGGTTCGACGGGAAGTGAATCATTTTCTTTGTGTGTTTAATGAAACGAATATTTTATACGAACCGTGTATTTCGCTGAAGTCTTATCCAGCGTCGTCGGGAGAGCGTCCTATCACCGCGGGGGCGGAGGACGCTCTCCTGAGGTAAGACTTCAGCGAAACGTCGAGATTTGCTTCTCAGCAAAATATACGGTTCGTACAAAATATCCGTTTCATTTAACACCTAAATACATATTTCTAACGACCGTAGTAATAACCTTAACACTTTAATGATTAAATTTAGTTAAAATTTAAGGATGTTACGGGATATTCACTAATGGGATGAAAAGATAAATTGACTACTTGTGTACTTATTTATACTGGGTATAACAGAGCTTGTCCGCTATATTTTACAGGTATATTCCTACCTTAATTATTAGTCGTATAATTTTTAAGTACTTATAACAGTGTGTTAGTTAAATTAGTATAAACCACTACCAGATTTTAGGTCTACCGGTTTCGAGACGTACCCGTCTCTTCGTCAGGACCAACACTACACTACTATGTTCACAACACTATACACCACAAGCATAGTATTGTTAACCTTTCACCAATATTTATCACAAGCGTGTTAATCTTGTCAAAAACAAGCATGCACTAACTTGCCTACAGAACGATCAGAAATCTACGAGGGAGAGAGAGTGAGAGGAGGCGGGGTCTAAAGTGGATGTTACCAAATCTTTTGTGAAAGTTAAATTGAACAAAGGGTTGTATGGATAATTGATTTGATTATTTATATTATTTATATATAATGATGTCCTTATATGAATGCTTATGGAGTTAAACGACTTCAAGTTTGCATTTTTATCACGCCGTATCTTTCTTAATCACATTTTTATGTGCGTTCGCCTATTATTTAGATTTTTCACCATCTAATTTTACTGACAAAAGTATATTCTTTGCCTCCAAAATTAATTTTAAAAGTACTGCGTAAAACAGAAAAGTCTTCAGTGTACAGTTCCGGTCTGTTAAATTGCGGTAAACGTCGACCGTGTGAAGGAGAAAAAGACGACCGAACCGGCATTTCGCGCAGAGCGAATCGGCACGCGGAGATGTGCGTGCGCGGCGCCGGGAGAGGTCAGCGCGACCAATAAAAGGGCCCATAAACCGACAAACGTAAACGCGTCCTCTTTGCGCCAGTGTCCTTATTTTTTCGACCTCGGCGAGTTGACCCTCCCCGGAGGGCCCCCGCCAGACCCTGCACTTTAAGCCATGTATTCACTAGGAGACAAATCGCGAAACATTCCGCTCGGCATGTCGCATCAACATCTACGCTCATGTTTCGGGGACAATGACGCTGTCATTTGACGTGTACACACCGGGACTCGCATATCTTGTCGCGGAAATGTCACCCGATGAGGTTATGTTGACAGCTGCTGTATCTCATTTGGCGAAAACGGTGTTCCGCGCAATTCGAAATGTTTTTTTGGGTCGCAATTTCAAATTAACTGGTTTTACCGTAGTAAATTGAATATTATTAAAAACAACGTCCTTTTTGCAAATAATTATTGTTTTCCACACGTCGCGGAAATGTATGAGGTTATGATGACATCTACGTAATGAGTTTATCGAAACGTAAGAGGAGAATGCGAAATTATTTACTGCAAAGAGAAAGAAGGACGGACATTCTATGCGATCTTCGATCGATACAGCTCGATGAGTTCAAGAACAATTTCGTTTCCCCACACTGTCATCTTGACAGATACAGCGCATGCGTATTCACTTGTAAACATACCACGTGGTACTGACGCTCCGCGTAATGTTGCAGTGAGCTCGCTCGGGCACCGTGCGCATGGCAACTTTGCCACGGCACGTAAAAATGCCGCGATATGTTGTGCGCGATGTCGCGGAACAGTGCACGACGTTGCAACGTCACGTAGACTCTATGCCGCGCGTGCTGTTGAGGGACAATTTGTCCCCTAGTGAATACATGGCTTTACGCCACACCGTGTCAGCCACAGCGAAAACTTTTATTCCCCTTGACTCTGGTTTAAAGCTCCGTTTGGAATTGGCCGACGGCTTTACGGGCTCGTAACTGTTCGCCATTTTTTCGACACTTTCGCGCGGAACAAGCTAGGACATAACACGTTTCCATTTGGGGGCGAAATAGTCATCCCCGTGTATACAATTTCCATTATTTTTCTCTATGTAACTATTAATAAACAAAATGTCCGTTTTACTTTATTTTATTAATGCAAACGGTATTCATTTTTTAGAACTCAATTATTAATCAATACAATAAAAATCAAACACGACATTTTTCCATTGTATATTTAATTTTTCATTTTTTTTTTATTAATATTAACTGTTAATTGCCTATAATGTTTATTCTTAATCAATTTACTCAACTTCTGTGAATTCTAAATCTGCAGTTAAGTTATTGGGAGTGCACAATGAGTACACATATGAAAACAACTCCCAGTGCATGCTTTTATCAACTCACAGATTAAAAATTATTCGGAGACTTCTTCTCCCTGAGCTAGCTCATCTACTCGTAAATGTCACGTGGGAACATTGTAACAGTATTTATGATGGACTGACAAAATTTCGACCGGACTGATTACAATATGTATATTCTGAATGAGACAGCTGGGATAATATATGGAACATCTGGATTCTCGTATATAACATCCCTTTTTCGTGAATAATATTGTCTTCGTATTGGCATTGGAATTCAAATTATGTTGGTTGATAAACAAGATGGCTCGTAAAATGGCGCCTCTGTACCTTCAAGACCTCTGCATCCCGGACAACTTGAACGAAAGACGCCAAATTCTGAGGTCATAGAATAGATGAAGAAGAAGAGTTATAGAACATTTCTGGAAGACTAAGTTTAGGAAATACTGGTAAAAATAGGAATTTAATAAAAAATTTGAAATAATATTTCTGGCGTATACTAGTGTAATGTTAGTAATTCGGAAGAATTTCATTACCCAGATAAAGTATATTGCTATCAGAAATTCCGTAATCAATTTGTAGAAGTCTCATTAGTGACATTTCGCAGCATTAGAATAATTAGCGACATCTGTGGGAATTTAGGGGAATGAAAATGCTTTGGTATAGGCCGCGTGGAAAGATGGTAACAACACACATGTAAGACGTGGCACGTAATTTAATATATATACAAATTCCAAAAAATTAGTAGACACGTTATATTCTATCATGGGTGGAAATGGCGAACGTTACATTGTGTAAATTGTTCACTTAAGCCAACCATGTGATAGGTCGTAAGTCCTATGTACACCCAAAAAACTTCTATACCTACTTTCCCATAAAAATACAGTTTCGTCTCTGTGAGACATCTATAATATACATTAATTAATAAATTTAGTTAACTTGTACAGTGTTCCGCGGCTTCATTCTTCACTCTATCATAAAGCGATTTATCACACATAAGTCTAAGCGATCTCGTTCGTTTCTCTTCTGCTCTCATAGCTTCACTCACATATTTCAGTATTGGAACCAGAATGACACTGTGTACCGCAAGTCTTGCCTCGGTTGACATTAGAAACTAATCAATATATCAATATATATATATTATATATATATATATATAATATATTACTATTCATATATATATATATATATATATATAATAGAAACTCGTTTTTTTCCCTATCCTATATCGGTGGTTATGGTGGCGGATAGCCCTTGGTGTCACATCGAAAATATGCGAGTTTTGGTGGGGGTGGCTGCGCGTGGGTGGGAGTGGGTGATGAAAATGTGCTTTCTGGCACATTATTTTGTTATGGGACGGCCACAAATGCTTCAGATTGTTTCAAAATAGGCGCGTCGGCTGTGTCGGTGAGTCTAGAAGGTTCCGGAAAAACCTGCTCTAGAAAGTTCCTGAAGGAGAAGGTTCTAGAAAATTCCCGAAAGTTCTATAAGGTTGTAAACTGAGTGGCGGAATGTGTCGGTGTGTCTAGAATTTCTTGAAAGTTCTGGAAGGAGAATTTTCTAGAAGTTCTATGACGATCCAAACAGTGTACTAAAAATCTACGTGTGCGAAGCCGCGCTGGCACAGCTAGTAAATGTTATTTTTAAATTAACCTTTTCTCCCCGTCCGCGTCGTTTAACTTACCGGTTCGAATGGTGGATTCCTCCCCGCCCCTGGCATCCCCGCCGTGCCCAACCGGTTTTATCTGATGACCGGTGCATTCAAGTTAGGAATGGAATTCTAGATGCATCAGTGGCGGCGTTCTGGGTCAAGTGGTAGGCGTCAGATTTATGTGATGCGCTTAATCTATAATAATGCCACACGTTGCCTACGTGGTCCGGCCCCGCGATAATTTCAGTTGGAATCTTTGTTTGTGGGTTGTGTAATGCCACGAAGGTTTCGGTGTCAATTGATGTGTCAATAATCCAATTTCTAGTCTATTGGATTATACTGTGCTGTTAAATAATGGGTCGACCTCTGTGACAAGCCACGAATTTGTACATTATTCCAACAGGATGCATATTTCGGCGTTTTTTTACGAAAATGTGGGTTTTTATTATTCATTTATATCAGAATGTATAAATAATAAATGACGTAAATTATAAGACAGAATTCCGTTGCCAGCGGCGTCATTTATTGGCGCATTTCATACTTTGGATTTTTATTTTTAAATATTAATTAGGGTGTTTTTATTTAAAAAAAAAAAAAACTTGTATTAATGAGTAAAGCCTCAAAATACGGGAGTAAATAGAATATACTGTTTAAAATCATGTCTTTATATAAATACAAAGCGTTTTAAAATCAACAAAAACTTAAAAATTTCTTGACAATTTAAAACATTATAACTTTATTATATTGAATATTTCTTGATTTCCTTAGTAAAATTTTTATATAATGAAGTATACTTTATAAGTATAAAAAAACATATTATTCGTACATATAAATATTCATTAAAAATTAGCGGCGCCTAGGACACTAAAAACGATTTTTTTGCCGCAGCCTTTCGATTAATGCTTATGTTTTATTAATTATTGTAAATAATGTCCAGTTTATTACTTTTATATAATAACAAAGATTCTATCTGAATTATTGCCCTAAAAAAATTGCAGTCTAGAGTATACATGCTGATATAAATGAATTAAAAAAAACACATATTCATAAAAAAACGCCGAAATATGCATTTGCAGTGAATGTCCATTGTCCAGCCTTAATGCTCAAATTATACGCATCATAAAATATTGCATTTACTTCAGAATTCTTTATTAAACTATTCGTGCACGAGTTAAAACTGTTATAATACACCGCACACTTTTAATTACCCATTATTATACTTTAAGATAAATCATAGAAATCTCGCAAAGACGGAGCTATTTATATGGAAAACTTTACAGAGTTGCCCAGGGCTTATGAGCTGTATGAGCTGACATAAGTAATTACTTTATACAATGCAACCTTCAACAATTCCGCCGTAATACATCCACACATTATTAAATATTTTAAAGGTGTACCTATGTTCTAAATCAGTTTCTTTCGCATATTCGAATGGACTATGCTCGAGACATCTACGGTTCTTTCTATGATATAGTTTACATAGATTTCACAGCTGGTAATTATACCTCTATATTTTTTAAAGTGGAATATTAAGCAATATTATTGAATATGCCTGAAAATTATTATTTTACTTTTTTTTTAATTCCTGCTGTAATAGTCAGTTTACGTGCAATATTTTTTAACCAAATTGAAATAAGATTAATATGTAATTACCTTTATAAAATAAAATAAACTTCTTTATATGATGGGATTTCAAAATGAAACATTTTCGCGACTTTATGTTCGCATTATTATTTTTCCTGCTTTACACAATAGTCTTCATATTGCTTATAAGGTTGCACGATGAAATAAGGCAAACCTGTACCTTTACCCTATTCATCAGAAAGTCTAAGAAATTATTCGTAAAAATACGAAATGAGCCTAATTTACTGTACTGTTGGGCTAATGCATCAATTTTAATTTATAATATTTCGTTGGCTTGGATGAGTAAACATTTATAAAACAATCACTTTTTGCTAACATGCGTAATTACTTTTTTGCTAACATCATTAAATTTCTGGGCATATATACATATATTTTTTTTTTTTCTTAAATTGGTTGAGCAACTTTTAGAATAAAGAAAGGAGTGCTGAGATGGTTTGGTCATGTGGAACGTATGAACGAGGAAAGGATGGTTAAGAAAATATATGAGGCGAATGTTGAAGGCAACAGGAATAGAGGGCGTCCGCAAAAGACCTGGCACGATCAGGTACTACAAGTATTTGAGGATGGCCCTGTTAAAAGCCGCAACAATCGTAGAACGTGTATGAGAAGATGTATGAATGTGGCCGAAGCAAAAGTGGTGTGCCAGGATAGAAGAGTGTGGCGTTCAATCCTCTCTGCCTACCCCTGCAGAGAAACGGCGTGATGGTTAGTTAGTTAGTTAGTTAGTTAGTAACTTTGTAGATTGACATTTAAAAATAAATAATTATTATTTGTTTTAATTTACTTATATTCAATTACACCTACATGTTTCGGAAAAACCTTTCCATCGTCAATTTATAAAACACCCTGACGATGGAAAGGTTTTTCCGAAACATGTAAGTGTAATTAATCGAATATAAAGTAGCTAGATAAAAATAAATAATAAAATTAATTTTTTAAATATATTTTTGGTCGTGTGATCAATTTTACGTTTCATTTTAAATGCCGCACGAATATCAAATTGACTACCTAGATATTTCAAATCGATTTTCTGCGTCCTCCAATGGCGCGATCGGTCGCCCTCGCTCACTTTTCTTAGACCCGCATAAAATTGTTTGCGAATGATTTTGATTTTTTTCTAATAAATATTTTATTTTCGTCACCTTTCTTTTCGGCACGTTTTCAATTTGAATATCAAACATCACCTCTGTCGACCTTAAAGTACAACGACGTTTTTAATACTTTCAAAGGTATCGTAGTGTAATAGCACTAAGTGCTTCGTAGATCAAAAATATATTTATTAATTTAATGATAATTTAAATTTATAATTTTTTTGATGAATAATTTTGTTCACAACATTATTTATAATTTCATTCTCAGAAAAACATTTATAACAATTTCTTTATCATAAATAGAGTATTGTATAATCATGTCATCTTCAAATTGTAAATAAAATATTTATTCTGTGTTTTCTAATGTCACACTAGAACCATATATCATGATCGATAACGACCTGTTGACAGTCTGTTTATTAAAACAATAATAAACAAAATAACTAAAAGCGATTTTTTATTAATTTATTCATTCAACTATTATACAATAGCAAAAAATAGCAAAAAGAAACTCAATATTACCTTAATATAAAAACTCTGTCCTTTGTTGAGAAAAAAAAAATGAATGAACAACTATTTTTTTTAAAGATATGAATAGGCAAGTAGTAATTATTAAGGATTAAACAGAAAAATAATGTTTCATTATTACAAAAATTTTTTGGGTTTTTATTTGCCGTCAAATCAAGGAAGACCAATTTTACAGTATCTTAATATGAACTCATATTTATTTCTATATTAAAACAAAAATCCTAGAAAACAACAACAAAACTTGAAAATATTACTATTTATGCTGTGTTAAAAATATTTGACATGAAGTAATGACTTATGGTAGCGGAGAAAAACTTCTTTAAAAAGGGAGAAAAATACCACAAGGTACATGTTTTCAAGAAGCTGCCATTTCATTTTATCCACGAAATGTTATGAAACAAATTAAGCTAGAAATGGTTAATATTATTTCCAACAATAATATATGGGACAGGTAAACTGACAAACGTGACCCGATTAAGAAAATTATTTTATCTAAAAAAACTTAAATGTCTTCATTCATTTGTGTCCAATCTTTCTCTGGCTCTGTTACCCTATATTTTTTAAAATATAATTACTCGTTAATAAACACGGTGTTTTTATTTATTCGTGAATCAGATAGCCTTTCTTAATTTACCAACAATTTTATTAAAATTACGACACCCTTATTTACTCTGATCCATTCAAAGCAATTTAAATCTCAATTTTGTTTGTCAAAGTTGTATCACAACATTGGCTAAATTCTCGTATTTTATTCACCTTTTCACAGAACCAAGGACTTTATCTCTGGAATACACTTCAGGTAAATTGGACACCAAGCCCGCTTATATAGTATTTTTTATTTATTTGTTGGATCATCGTATTGAATGTCAATTTCATATAATATGGCCATCTGTGAAATTCTCTTTTCACAGATTATTTCCTTGAAATAATCAATAAATTACGAAACATAAATTATTGATGTCGTAATGTAAAACCATAGCATTAATTATCTGTAACAAATTTTTATTAATCAGAAAAGACAGAGAAAAATCAAATTAACGAAAAAATATATTTTTTTAATTGATTGAAAGAAACATTGTAGATTGGCATTTAAAAAAAATATTGGTTATATTATTTGTATTTATCTACTCCTTTTATTTGATTAATTACACCAACATGTTTCATAAAAACCTTTCCATCGTCAGGGTGTTGTATAACTGTCAAAATATCAGAATGAAATGCCTTTTGTTTCTTGTTTTTATAAATTATTTTTAAATATTATTACTGAAGTTCTTGATTACTCGCAATTATTGGAAATTTTTTTAGAATTGGGCTAGTAGTTAAATTTAATTGATTATTAATAATATTTTGTTTACTATTACGTGCTTTACTAATTTCTAATGATTCTAAATTATGTATTCAATTTCAGACCAAAATTATTTATGTGTAAAATAGAAAGTCCTAAATTGTTATCAAAACCGTGATCATTTTCTAATAAATGATTTGCAAATTGATATTTTGACTGTTATTTTTATTTTTATTTTATTTTCATTTATTGGTTTTCTTACAGCTATATAATTAATTAATCTTGAAAAAAAACAATAATTGATGTACAGAGTTTTGGGCCAATTACAAGAAAACACATATATACAATCGATAAAAAAATAAGAAAAAACATGTCCAATAGTGAGTTTGTGTGAGTGTGTGTATTTGTGTGTTTATTTATTTATTTTGTTTTGGGAAAAATTAACAGCAAAACAATCTTAAAAATTTTTCACTGAATTTAAAAATTTACTTTAACGTCGGGGTGTTATACAACACCCCGACGATGGAAAGGTTTTTCTGAAACATGTTAGTGTAATTAATCAAATAAAAGAAGTAGATGTATACAAATAATAAAATCTTTTTTTTTAAATATTTTAACTGCTTCCGGGATATTCGAACCAACGAACCTCCGTTCTACGCGGGGACGGCGCTTGAGTAATTCTTTTCTCGGAACATTTCCGCCCGCTCGCGTCCCGGCCACACACGGCGGCCTCGTCAAATTTCCTTCGGCTCCGGATTTTCCCGCGCTCCGCCATTACGTGCAGTCGCGGATCCGCAAATCCGATTGGCGCCGACATGTTTTCGCGCCACAAAGGGTGTTTGTTGTTACGTTACGAGCGCCGCACCTGTTCGCCGCACTCCGTCGCCGGCGTAATGTTTTATTCCCACGGCCGGATGAGAGTTTTATTGGCCGTGTTACGTATGACAAACGGCAAACCCGCCCCCGCTGACTTGCGGCGCCCTCCCTGTTTCGGCTGCTGGCTCTTGGACATTTTTGAAAGTGCACTGTTCGCCGCTTGAATCAGTGTCGTCTCGAATGGTGATTCTTCTGATTGAGAGCGTGGACTTTTGAGATTGTCAACTCGTGTGACGTTACAGTATTGCCGTCATAAATTTACGTCAAAAATACCCATAAAGGAGAGCATACGATTGAATCTGATATTAAAAAAATTACATTAATAAATAATACATAGATATTTAAAAACGGTATATTACTAACAGTTCGTCATGAACGAAATTACCGTTTAATTAATTAAAATACCGTAAACTAGAAATAGGTAATTTAACTGAACTGAGAATAGAAATAAGTATATTCAAAATCGACATTTTTAGATTTGTGATAATTACGTATTTACTTAGAAATGAGATGTCACTGGATTTTTGGAAACATCAATTCGTTTAAAATATAAGATTAAATAAATAAATTCATGTCGAATTGAATGTAAAATGTCAGGAAATTGATTCAGGGCCGGTTTAAAGTAAAAGTTCGTTTAAAGCATAAATTTTTACGGAAACGAGTTGTTTGGTGGAGAATGCAAAAATATATTCTTTAAACGAAATATTACTATAAACCGAGTTGATGAAACCGGCACTTAGACATTCGAATCTGCAATTGTAGTAACATTATTCTCTTGGATTATTTTGAAGTGTTTTTATAAATCAACATTGACCGCCACCTTCCTTTGAGGGCTAACCAGAACCTTGTCTCCAGGACAACATTTCAGGTTGCTTTTTTCCATGACCGATTTTTGATTTTGAGTATTTTACTGACATAAAGTAGTAGAACAGCACAAAGCTATTCGTTCGGGAGGCTTGCAGATACACTTAAATATATATAATCGGATCTAATCTTGAGCTTTAATAACAAATCCGGGCTTTGACGGTTATGTACATAGTAAAGAATGTTCTTAGGTTTAATAACCAAATTAATTAATCAATTAGAAAGACATACAGAAAAATCTAATTCACGAAAAAATATTAGGTTACTACTGGGATTCGAACCCAGGTCACCTCCTTTCCGGGGCCGGTGCTCTGACCACTAAGCTATAGCAACCCTCTATGTTTCCGTGAATATATCGACCTTATATGTAGTTCTTATTTTTATTAATTGATTAATTTTTATTTTTGTCCATAGAGCAATCCACTTTTTTGATACGGTAGTTGAAATTACTTTGCAATGCCACCGCTAGATGGACGCCATGATTAATTGAATAATTCATTTTTATTTGGACATACATTTATACAACAGATATTATATATTCAAGAACACATTCATATTTGTGAAGTTGTAATTTTTCAGAACAAAGTTCTGTGAAATATTTAATAACCAAATTAATTAATCAATTAGAAAGACATACAGAAAAATCTAATTCACGAAAAAATATTAGGTTACTACTGGGATTCGAACCCAGGTCACCTCCTTTCCGGGGCCGGTGCTCTGACCACTAAGCTATAGCAACCCTCTATGTTTCCGTGAATATATCGACCTTATATGTAGTTCTTATTTTTATTAATTGATTAATTTTTATTTTTGTCCATAGAACAATCCACTTTTTTGATACGGTAGTTGAAATTACTTTGCAATGCCACGGCTGGATGGACGCCATGATTAATTGAATAATTCATTTTTATTTGGACATACATTTATACAACAGATATTATATATTCAAGAACACATTCATATTTGTGAAGTTGTAATTTTTCAGAACAAAGTTCTGTGAAATATTTAATAACCAAATTAATTAATCAATTAGAAAGACATACAGAAAAATCTAATTCACGAAAAAATATTAGGTTACTACTGGGATTCGAACCCAGGTCACCTCCTTTCCGGGGCCGGTGCTCTGACCACTAAGCTATAGCAACCCTCTATGTTTCCGTGAATATATCGACCTTATATGTAGTTCTTATTTTTATTAATTGATTAATTTTTATTTTTGTCCATAGAGCAATCCACTTTTTTGATACGGTAGTTGAAATTACTTTGTAATGCCACCGCTAGATGGACGCCAGAATTAATTGAATAATTCAATTTATTTGGACATACATTTATACAACAGATATTATATTTATTCAAGAACACATTCATATTTGTGAAGTTGTAATTTTTCAGAACAAATTTCTGTGAATTATTATTATTTATTTTTTTAAATCAAATTAATTAATCAATTAGAAAGACATACAGAAAAATCTAATTCACGAAAAAATATTAGGTTACTACTGGGATTCGAACCCAGGTCACCTCCTTTCCGGGGCCGGTGCTCTGACCACTAAGCTATAGCAACCCTCTATGTTTCCGTGAATCGACCTTATATGTAGTTCTTATTTTTATTAATTGATTAATTTTAATTTTTATCCATAGAGCAATCCACTTTTTTGATACGGTAGTTGAAATTACTTTGCAATGCCACCGCTAGATGGACGCCATGATTAATTGAATAATTCATTTTTATTTGGACATACATTTATACAACAGATATTATATATATTCAGAACAAAGTTCTGTGAAATATTTAATAACCAAATTAATTAATCAATTAGAAAGACATACAGAAAAATCTAATTCACGAAAAAATATTAGGTTACTACTGGGATTCGAACCCAGGTCACC